>JADLZN010003318.1:0-86140 GCA_018155175.1 Sinocyclocheilus anophthalmus | reverse complement strand
TAATCCTTTTCAGAAATCATGCTGTGAAAATGTTTCCTACCTTCATAGCTGCAGAAAATGCTTAAGTGGATTTAAAAAAAAAAAAAAGTCAAATTTAATTTGCAATAAAAAATAACGGGGCAATAAGCCATGAGTTTAGTCTTCAGTGTCGTGATCCTTCAGAAATCTTTTCAATATGTTGATTTGTTTCTCAAGAAACATTTCGTATTATTATTATTATGAGCGCCAATCCTTATTTCATATGTGCTATCGGCTTCCGATTGGTGCCGATTCTTTTCTTTTTCCCTTCGGATCGGGAGACACCGTCAGAGAGACAGTCCCGATCCACTCCAAACTTCCCTGTGTTTATTTTCTGAAGCCCTAACGATCGCGTAATGTTAGCTCCCTATGTAAAGTATCTTAACGTCCTTACTAAAGCCTTTCACAAACAAACTTCTTTCTCCGCTGTGTCTTCTGTGTCTCAGACATCCACCCCCTTCGTTCAGAGGCTTACAACCCTGTTGTATCTGCGGTTCGGTAAAGCTCTCTCCACGATCATTCTGTGTTCCCGTTATACTTGATTTGTAAATACACGTCTATGATTTTGCAAAAAGGACTTTATCTTCTTGCCGTAGTTTAATGTTTTGTGTACTGCTACCCGGGTGTCTGTGAGACAAAACGCCAACACCTCCGGGGCGTAGAAAATACTATAAATTGTTTTTAACGTGCACAGTAATTGAAATTTAAAACTGTTAAAAGAAAGTCTCAATAACTGTTGCACAGATATAATACACTACGTATCAATTTCTCTTCCCTTTGTGCTTTTGCAGTTTTTAACACGAAGCGCTTGCAATGCGCTTCGTGCTCATAGACTGTCAATCCTCTATATTGCGACTAAATCTTCACTCTGGGTGACTAAATGATGTCTAACATTAGCCATTGGCTAATAAGTCCTAGGATTTTACTCGCCAGTGTGTGAGTTTGGAGGCTGAGTATATGATTAGCACAGATATTTTCACTCACAGAACACTCTTGACTGAGCACTTCAGAGTTTCACTCACCGTCAAGCGATCTGTGATATTTTTCAATCCATTTGAATGGATGTTCAACCACCTAATTGTTTGTGTTATTTTGGCGTAAATGGTTGTTTCTAAGTGGGAAGCGCGCGACCGTGTGATCGCTGTCTGCCTTTCTTCTCATGTGCCAAATAGGGCGAAGAGCGAGCGAGAGTCTTCCCTAACATGCAGGACGTTGATGCCGCTACATTGTAAACGATAGTCCATATTGTTGTATTTTTTCCTGCAAAATAAAGTTCCTTTGAATTCTTACCGCTTTTAAAACTGCCGTGTTTTCCTGTAGTAGCGGAAATGAAGCGGCAAGACCGAACAATCCCATTGGCTGGTGCCCCCTATGTATCGTCCTGTTTGATTTCAGCACATCAGGTTCGATCATCGACGCACACAACCTAGATTTAAGTATTCATGCATCCATAAATAGATCATAATGATATATAATAATAATAATATCTCATTGATTATTGTTCGTTTTTTTTTACTGGAACACTGAATGACCAAAAAAAAGCACCAGCACCAGTCCTAAAGTTCATGGTTACCAAGTTTTAATTCTAATTATTAAACTTCTATTATTAAATAATACTTCATTATCATATTATAATGCTTGACTGACCTTTTGACTGACTGATATTAAGCAGTGGACTTTACAGATATTTACCAAAGCTGTCAGCCATTTTACAAACATTATTTATTTCTTGTAAATGTGGCATAACATTTATATACTATATATATAATATATATATATATATATTAGTATTTCAGTATGGCGAGTAAACAAAAAAATATACTATCCAATGGCGATTCAATTGCCAAGGTGTCCATTGAGGGTTGAATGTATAAAAACAGTTCGTGCTGCACTGTTTTTGTTTTGTCCTATCGTATCTATCATAAGTTGTTGCCTTATTTAAAAAATATGCTATACATTCAAAATAAATTTATTTTCATTTTATAGTATATACTTATATTAAAATACATTCATGAATGTTTTTAATGAAAGGATTTTATAATAATACAAATAATAATGTGTAACATTTTACCATATTTAGAACTTTTATTTGTTCCCCACAAAATATATATTTTTTTCACTAAATGTTTGGATTTCTAAAACTATTGTGCACTTTTTTTTCTAGAATAACTTTTGCTGCCGAATAATCCACTAACCTAGTTTATGATAAATATTTGTCATAGATTATAAATATACATAAGCCTATATTTTTTCATATTTATTGTTTATTTTTTCTTTATAATGAATTAGTCTGTATTTAGTAGATTGTGAAATAATTATTATCAGTTCCACACACAGAGATATAAAATTCTACATTTATTTAAATGGAAAAAAAAAAACTTCACTGGTATCGGATCAGAATCGGTATCGGCCAATACTGAACCTTAGGTATCGGAATCGTCGAGGCAAAAAAGGCGGATCGAGCACTCCCCCAATACCACATCTCTGTTGAAAGACAGTTTTTATTGAAATGGATCTTTTGTAACAATGTGACTGGCACTTAAGCAATACCTTCTTGCTGAAGAAGTAATTTCTTCTTTCAAAAAAATGTTACTGATCCCAATTCAATTTGCACTTTATATTTTGCTTTTATTATACAGTATATTTTGCTTAAAGGGGTCATATGATGTTTCTAAAAAGACATTATTTTGTTTATTTGGTGTAATGAAATTTGTTTATGTGGTTTAAGGTTTAAAAAACATTTTCCACATACTGTACATATGTTTCTCCTCTATGCCCCAACTTTCTGAAACACGTAAATTTTTACAAAGCTCATCGGCGCAGTTCCATCAATAACGGTCTGAAAACGAGGTGTGCTCTGATTGGCCATCTATCCAGTGCGTTGTGATTGACCAAATACCTCAAGCGTGAGACGGAAAAGTTTATAACATAAACTTGTGATGCCTTGTCCCGCCGTAGCACGAGACAAAATCCTTAAAACCCTTTATAGAATAATTCTTGCTGGTAATTTGGTTTGCAACTCCTGGTGACATAATTTATGGATTTATAATGCATCGCGCACGATAAACATAAAACCATGTCTGCATTGTGATCGGAGAAATGACAAACAACAACAAGCCCTACTCTACACTGCTCAAAACTCGCGTTTGAATTGTCATTGGCAAATTCTTTAAATATAAAAACATACTTTTTCAGAACAGCCGGCATTGTAGTCTAACTCTACCAGGATCAGGAAACAGTCCTCCATAAATGTGCTGCACACATCTGAATATTGGGGTTGAAGTGTTCTGGAACAGTGTTATAAATCCAACTTAACCTACAGATTTCTATCGTTCCTCTTTTGGAAGGCCAAACAAGTATTTTAGCTTTCACAACGACACAGCGTCACACACCGCGGCCTTGAATGAGCAGAGGCCGGGGTTGAGTGAGCGGCGGCGGCCGGGCTTGCGGCAACCACATGTGACGACCCGGGGCTGGACTCCGCTTCGTCCACGGTGGAAGCCGATCCGGCGATCCACAGCGCAGAGTTGTTGTATTTCCTCAACAACCAGCACAGATAAGCTCCAGGCATGACGAAGCAGATATCGTCCTCTTTTGGGAGGCCCAAACTAAGTAGTTTCGCTTTCACAACGAAACAAAGTGTCTTCACGACATGGCGGCAGCAACATACTACAGTGAGAATAAAAGTTACGGCCTTCTTTCTTTGCGTGAACATTTTGGGTGGCGTTATGCAAATCTTCCCACATTGTGACGTAGACAATGTGGGGGCGTGTTAGAACGAGACGTTTTAGTTAGGCGTGGTTTGACCTTTTATAAAGAATATCTCCTTGGATTTGAGACTTTATTCTTTGCAACTTTACATATCTTCTTTATGCACCAAGAGTTTGTAACATTCCAAAGAGAAAGGAAAAATTTTAATTCGCATCATATGACCCCTTTAAGAGGGGGAAATAACGGCCTAAATATACCCAGACAAAAACAGTCATACATCAATACCATCTCTACACATAAATGCTTCCTGTGTTTCTCAAGCACACACGTATGAGCTGACAACCAATGCAAGTGTTTCAGCAGCAACTTCCTGTCATGTGACATACAACATAGAGGCAAGAAAACCACAGCCAGTCCAGCTCCCACTGCAACAGAGCCTGTGTTTCAGCTCAGTTCTGCTGGCTTGTGGCTGTACTCTCTGTCAACTGCCCTTTCAAACCAAATTACTCCAACTTCCCCAATCCAAGTCCTGTCCTTAATCGCTGCAAGACAGGGATTAAAATCTCAGGGCCAAGATTAAGCTACCATACCGTGGTAGGACCAGTTTCCTATAGTCAAAAATAACCCAACCCTTGCGAAAACCACCACAAGGCCTCAGATCATTTAAAAAAGGGCAATCCTGTTGAGGACAGAGAGGAACTGTAAAAGAAGAAGAATCACAGGCCAACAAACCACAGACTGAGGTAAAGGGAAACATGAGCCAGTTTACTGCCCGTTCACAAGCCGATGGGCGTTGGCGCCACACACACACGTTTCAGTCATGTTATTTCCGTATGCAAGAACGCAACATGAAAATGTGAAGGACGACAAAGTGGGCGACTTAAAGCTGTACAGAAACTGCGACTGGAGCACGTCTCCAGGGTGGTTAATGTACTTCCCAGATGTGAGTCTTTGGCGAAACATACAGAAAAAGCTCCTCAGCTGATGTGCATTAGGCCACTGCGTATAAACACATACGCCAACATCTGAACTGAACGACCACGGTCTCCGTCTGAAGTTATGCAAACACACATCTGATCTCTTTTTTGTGTCATTACAAGGCTTTTGAACAGCTTATCTTGTCTTGTAAATCTCGTGGAGGACCACATGCTCTGTAGATCTGTGAGCATTTGAGGCCCACCATTTGAAAGCATCTTGAAATATTTATATCCAGTGAGTCCTGTATAAAAACACACAGCGTAAATTATTGTGACTCAGTAATACACATTGTAAAATTCGACCACGACTGTCCCATATTTAAAGTCAATATGAATTGCTATTTGCTAAAATGGTGCCCAAGCAGTTATTTTTAGTTAGCATTAGCAACATTAGCACAGTGTCAAAATGGAAAAGGAAGAACAAGTTAAGACAATATGTTTAGATTATAAAGACAAAGACATTTTTTTCTTTTAAATAAAATTCACCGAAGGGTCCCTTCCAATAAAGATGCATAAAGTAAATGGGGTCAGTTTTTGCTTTAAAGAGTTTAATGGCCATCTATAGGGTGCCACCGCACCCGTGAGGGAATGAGCCTCTAAAGACCAGAATGTTCATGGGTTATCTTACAGTGGGTTTTTGGTTAAATGCCTGAAATAAGGTCTGTGGTTAAAACAAACTGAAGATATTTTCACGTTTTATTCTACAAAATAAAAATACATTGATAATACCCCACTGATTTTTTACGTGTCTTGAAAAAGGTGGTTGCTAAACAGTGACTAAATGATTAGAGAGGTTGTCAGGGACATTAAAGGGTTAGTTCACCCAAAAAAATAAAATTCTAGGCTGCCACTAACGACTATTTTTATTTCGATTAATCTGTCGACTAATTTATCGATTAATCGATTAATCTAAATGATTAATTTCCCACAAAAAAAAATCATAAATTTTACTTAAGAATATTTTATTAATCTATATTTTATTAAACCAAATGAAATACAAATTTCTATGAATTCCTTTTTTTAAAGTAAAAGTAAAGTGCAACATAGAGTGCAAGAAGCAAGTGTCCATCTCAAATCACTGAAATCAAAGTTCAGTATAATAGTGTAAGAATGACAACATATCCAAGTGTTCTAGTCTACTAATAATACAATTATAATCAAAAAGCTACTAGTTATTTACTAATCTGCTGATTGTATTCATTTACCAGAAATGTTATTTAGCAGAATTTATTTATTTAGGAGAAAAATGTAAATGTGCATTATTTCTGAAAAAAAAACCTTCTTTTAAAAAAAATAGTCAATTAATTGGAGATGCTTTTGATTAATACAATTTAATGGAACCATTAAAATAGAATCCATCACAAAAATAATGGGAAAACAGAATTTGGTACAAGATAAAACTGTAAACTCAGTTAATTAGACAGTTTGTTTTGATAATACAATTTTATTAACCATTAAAACGGTGTATAGAAAAATGAAAATGGAAAAAAAACTGAATTTGGAAATTAAACGGATTTCACAGGGCCCTATAATTATAATAATTATTTTTGTGGTAATAAAAATAAATGCAAGTTAACAATAGCCTTTAAAATTACTTAAAAAAACATATATAATAGCAATGAGGCAATAATAAAAAGTTCAAATAAAGTATCAAAAGCATGAAATCATATGGTTTTATTGAACAAAATTGTTAAAATACATAATGTTTTATAAACAATAGAGCTAATGTACATTGTTTTATGTATTATTACAACAAAGGCCTGCAGAGGGCGCCAGCGGCCTGATGTGTATTTTTTACACATTGCTGTGCGATCTAATACTTATTTAATATTGACCAAGCACCATTTAAATTCAAATGTCCAATACTCTTTAACTTGCCTTTCTTTAGGGCAAAATGCTATAGCCCTGTAATTAAAAGAATGTGGACATCAAAACGTGTAAACTCAGATTGAGGGTTTGAGCTTTTATTTTGAAACTGTGAGATAATGATGTATTCTCCTGTGTTGGCGTAGGTTTATAAATGATTTACCTTACAAATCTGATGAAATGGCTCACGTTGCTTTCCCAGATGAATGTTATAATAAATCCAAACTCACAACAACATGTAGAGATGGAGTTTGAGATGCTCCACACACATGTAAATGATAACAGTTCCAGTGGTACTACTGTGAACAGAGCCGCTGTGTGACGCACGTACTTAAACCACACGCATTGTTAAATAATTCAGCGCATATACGGTATAGAATGCATCGCATATAAGTCTTATTTAAAATCGTAGCATTTGTGAATTCCACAATCTCTGAATTCAACCCACTTTCCGGTTTTTTCCCGGTTAGTTTGACACAAGCAAAATTCAAGGTGTCGTCCAGGATTTAAAAAAATTGAAAGTCTAATCTAAAATCAACAATCGCGACAGACCCTACAAATTCTGTCATTACTTACTCGCCCTCATGTCATTTCAAACCCGTAAGACCTTCGTTCATCTTCAGAACACAAATTAAGATATTTTTGATAAAATCTGAGATGCGCGCGCATGCTGAACGTTAACAACACTCATTACGTTGATTACATTCTGGGGCACTCTCCAAAATGGCGGAAGACGGTAACTCGGGAAGAAGAATTGCTGAATAAATTATGTTATTATTGTTTTCTTTGCGCACAAAAAAAGTATTCTCGTAGCTTCATAAAATTATGGTTGAATCCCTGATGTCACGTGGATTATTTTACCGATCTCCTTGCTACGGTTCTGGACCTTGATCGTGGTAGTACCCTTGCTGTCTATGGAGGGTCAGAGAGCTCTCAGGTTTCATCAGAAATATCTTAATTTGTGTTTCAAAGATTAACTGAAGTCTTATGGGTTTGGAACGACATGAGGGTGAGTGATTAATGACAGAATTTTCTTTTTTGGGTGAACTATCCCTTTAAACATCATCACACAGAATGGGAAAATTCATGTACTTACTGGTCATTGCAGGCCTGTCGTGGTTTATATTGTGCTTCTTTGAAACTATTCTAATTCACACGTTTTTAACATTTTAAAAAATTAATCTAAATAGATCTTTTTTTTGTTAAGCCTAACTAAAAAGAATTGTCGTGAACTTCTGCTGGTGATGGTACAATAAGCTATTAGGAAGAAGTCCGTGCCAACATGGTGTAGTCAGTTGTATAGACCTACCTTTAGCTTTTCTTCTATGGCGATTGTTACTAGCGCTTCAAATTTAATAATAGGATGTTGTTCCCCATCTGGTGAAATGATGTCATACAATGATGAGACAGACTCTAATAGCACGAATCATAAACTTTTGTTTGTCACAGAGCTCATTTTCTGCAATTATCCAACAGTCAATAGAATATCAATAGACAATATTTTTTGTCACGGGAACCAGGGAAATGCAAACTTTTGCGTTAAAAAAAAAGACATCATACTTGCATCACTCTATATACTACGTACTCAAAAACATTAATAAAATTCACTTTGAGATAATATGCACATTTAAAATGTACATATTCTTTTGGGGAAAAAAACTGCAAAAAACCTTGATGACTCATCCTGCACTACGCAGATTTCTGTCCAATCAAATGCTCTCTTGAATGAGAATGTCCCTCCCAATTTTACCACCAGAAACCAAGTAACAATTTTTATTCATAGCTGACACATGACTACAAACTTATTGGCTATTTGAAAAAATAAGGGATGAGGCCTTCGAAATATGCCACCAAAACCTCCTGTTAGAAGTAGGCCTAGCTTGTTACTTCTGTATTTAGACATTAATATTCATAGCAATTGTGTTCATTTGAGAAGTTTATCATGATGAACAAAATGTGTTAGAATCATAAACTTTGGCTTATTTTCTGCACTTATCCAAAAGTGCAAAAGACAAACCCTATTGGCTTGCTATCGAGGCAACCAGGAGAATACAAATTTACAAAATGCCTTGAAAAAATGTCACTAGTGCAATATGCAAGTGTACACTTTTAGATAATATACACATTTAAAATAAACAGTCATATTCTTTTGGCGAAACAGAGCAAAAAATCTTGATGACTCATCCTGCACTACACACATTTTGGTCCAATCAAATGCTCTCTTGAATGAGAATGCCCCTCCCCCAGTACCACTTGAAACCAACTAGGCTGCTATTTACAAAAATAAGGGATGCAGCCTTCAATACATGCCACCAAAACTTTTAAAAAAGTAAGAGCGCAGCTCTCGTTAATAAATTCCACTGGGTCTTTAAGTAAGACAATGAGCACCAATAATAACAAAAAAGGTCACTCATACCTTCATTTTGGCCAAATTTCTGCAATTGCACAAAGTGCAAAAGAGAAAAAGAGGAAAGATGAGACAAATACTTTATTCAGCACATGCAGAGGCACAGGAAGCATAGCTGAGCAGCCTAAGGGTATTCTCAAGGGAAACACAACGGATCTGCAATCTCCATAGTGTGCCATTTATTGTCTGCCTCCCTGGAAACCACAATCAAACTGACAATCATAGGCCATTATAGACCTATATTCATTACACTTATAGAAAATCTCAGGCTCATGACATATGTCTGGTTAAAAATATCATTTCTCAGCACTAAGCATTCATTAGAGCCATCAGTAGTGCTGAGAAATGATATCCTCCCTAAAACATTAACATCACATTTCTGTTCTCCTCCTCGGATAATTTCGCAATGGTTTAATAAAGGCAGAAAGAAAGGATAGGCTCTGCTCTTAGACTGGTGCATGAGCACATGCACATGACTCCTTACACAAAGGCAAAAGGATGCTCCATGTGGTTCCAGTAGGAGCCACAGAACAAAATCTTTCTTTTTTTTGTATTTAAATCAATGCATATGTCAGTGTTTATATGCAGAAGGTTTCAACTGCTGTCTATGTGATGTGTAAGCCAGATGTTGAAGCTGTGCTGGTGTGACTGCCTGGAAGGCACGAGATGTTATGCCTCAGCAGTCTGGCACGTGTTTCAATAATAATTACAACGTTTGCAAGAAATAAAAATGACTACAAGCAAGACCTAACAGCTTATATACATATAGCTAGGTCTGATAATAAACTAGAGCTGTCTCAAATCTAGTGAGACAAAAAAAAAAAGCCTTGCGAGGAGCCGTTATCAGGGTTCCTGTGTCAGCCCTGACTACTTAGACAGAATGCACGTTCCTGGGATGTCAAAAAACGCCGCCTAGGTAGGTAGCTCACTACTTGTTGAGACACAGCCTAACATACAGACGCACTGCCCAAAGCGAGAGACGGGACGCTCTTGAGTTACTAACCACAGCAATGGACGTCCTCACCGCCTCCGACACACTTTGTCTGAGCTCCGCAGCCGTTCCAGGTTTGCTCAACCTTTTAGTGAATTTTCTTACTTCAGACATGTTTTAGTTTGATTGTAATTCCATCAACGTCTTCATTGCGGAAAGCGACATCGCGGCACGCCAATCTGCGCGTCTGACAAGCGGTGCGGATGCAGGCGGGGGCGGGGCCTCATGGACCAGCGTTAGCTCCGCCCATCACGCGGGGTTGCCTGATCTTGAGCAATCCCTGGTTTCGAATTATTCATGTAAAAGTTTTATAGTTTTGTATTTTATATTAAGAGAGAGATTATAGGCTATCTTGTTTTAATATGTAATGTTTTAAGATGTAATGAAAATAATGTGGTAAATTAATAAATAGTGAGAAGTTTTCATTGTGGTTTTTAAGCAACAATGTGAAAAAATCTAGATTTTTGACATTGTGTGCTCTTTTTTAAGCTAGCCGGAGTCTTATTTGTTTCAGCAATAAATCAGCACGTTTCACATCTGAATACGTGTTCTTGTGAATATATTTGTACATAATCATTAATATGATCATAGGCTGACACCTTGTGGTCTTGGTTGGTAGCAACAAATTTTATTATTAAGGGCCACAAGCTTACTTAAAACTGTGATCATGGACATAGAAAGGTTATACTTGCATGAGCATGTGTGTTATTTTCATGTTCCCAAAATGCATGCTTATGTTCATGGGTTGAGTTATGATATAAAAAACTACATATATTATTTGTCTATATTATTCTATCTGACAGCGAGCAATACATTCCACACATCTGTCTTTTAAAAGCAGTGTGGCTCTCAAGCAAAAAGAGATCAATTACTTGATATCATCTTAAAATTATATCAATCAATGTAATTATATTCACATAATCCAAAATAAAACACAAAGACATAACCCCATTTTATCGATCATCTCCGTACTTTCATAAGTTCCTTTGCACTGCTGTCTGACTTTATTTCTACCTCTTAACAGACACACATCAACAGCGCGAAGCCCTGCTGTGGTGTCATATTCACGAATTGATTAGGGAGGGTGTCTTGGCTGCTCAAAAGGTCGAGAGACCGCTGTTTTAAAAGCATAGTAGATTCAGAGCATGAGAATGATCATAATCCAATAAAGGCGAAGTTAACTGTGTGCGCCATGAATGTGCGTTCTAGATTGCAAACTCTTTGTCTCTCTGGTGTCTCGGGGGGGGTTCAGCTACATTTGGTTTTCAGAAGCTGATGAACTTTTCGGCTCAAGCTGGGTCTCCATGGCTTCACTATACTCTTCATGTTAACCATCGGACGCCCTCTTTTCACATCCTCATGTCCAACTACAAGATATTCCAACCCTACAGCAAGAGAAAAACAGTCTCATCAGTAAAGAAAATGATTAGCCTGATTTCACTAAACAATTATCAACAAAGATAGGCCACAGTGTTTAGTATTATTTATGGACTCTTGAAGTATTTATTAAGAATTAGTTTATATTTTTGTAAACAATTTTTTTTTTTTTACATTTTAGCCTAGTTTTAGATTAATTTTATGTTTGTCATTTTTATTAAGTTTTTAATATTTTTTATTTTGTTTTATACCATGGTCTGTCTGAATACTCTATTCTGATTGGCTGGCAGATATGCATTAAAACAGTTTAATGCACAGGTAGTTCCAAGTGCAGTTTAATCCCATTCTATATTAGTGCCTGCTTGAATTGATGCAGACAAACCCCAGCACACACACCACACACCCACACACACCAGACCGAGAGGCGAGAGAGACGAGAAAGGGGGGAGGGTCAATTCCACTGGGTCTTTGACAAACATGTCAACGCTTCCCCGCGACTTTTATTAATAAAATAGCCTAGATTATAGATCGCTACATACTATTAAAGTATTCCTCTCGCAATCTACGTTTAAAAATCGCTGTTTTTGTAGAACTAAACCCCTCTTCATTGTTTGTAGAGAGACACGCGATGACAGTTAACAACCTACACAACGGTCATCTCTCTTTCTCCCTCTCTCGATAGCAATTATCGATATAATCAATTACCTTACTTCATTTATTAATTTCATTGGCCAGTTTTAGTTGTCTCAATGTTTAACCTGTGTAAGTTTTTTCCCGTGTAAAAATTTATCATTTTATTGTCAGCTTTTGAGCTTTATTTCTTATTTATCAGAGAAGTTAAAATAGTTTTTAGCTTTAGTTAACAATAACAAGACTGATTAGGACAACCTAACTAAAAATCACAGAGACAAAGTAAAATAAATGCATTTAGTAGCACCATTATGAAAATGGAGAATTCTGCTTCTCAGATACGTGTGTATATATATATATTATATCTATATTATATATTTATATAAAATATAATAAATCACACACACACACATAATACACGTATACATATACAGGTGCTCTCATACATTTGAATGCGGTGTAAAAGTTTCATTCATTAAGTCAACTCAAATTGTGAAATTCGTGTATTAAATAAATTCAGTGCACTGACTGAAGTAGTTTAAGTCTTTTGGTTATTTTAATTGTGATGATTTTGGCTCACGTTTAAAAAAAAAAAACCAATTCACTATCTCAACATATTAGAATATGGTGACATGCCAATCATCTTATCAACTCAAAACACCTGCAAAGGTTCCTGAGCCTTCAAAATGGTCTCTCGATTTGGTTCACTAGGCTACACAATCAGGGAAGACTGCTGATCTGACAGTTCCGAAGACAATCATTGACACCCTTCACACGGAGGGTAAGCCACAAACATTCATTGTCAAAGAAGCTGGCTTTTCACAGAGTGCTGTATCCAAGCATGTTAACAGAAAATTGAGATGAAGGAAAAAGTGTGGAAGAAAAAGATGCACACAATCAAAATCGATTCAGATTGGTGATACTTCCCAAGGACTGTCGGGGGACTGAGGCGGGGGTCAAGGCATCAAGAGCCACCAAACACAGACGTATCAAGGAATTTGGCTACAGTTGTCATATACCTCTTGTTAAGCCACTCCTGAACCACAGACAACATCATAGGCGTCTTACCTGGGCTAAGGAGAAAAAAGAACTGGAATATTGCCCAGTGGTCCAAAGTCCTCTTTCAGATGAGAGCAAGTTTTGTATTTCATTGGAAACCAAGGTCCTAGAGTCTGGAGGAAGGGAGAAGCTCATAGCCCAAGTTGCTTAAGTCCAGTGTTAAGTTTCCACAGTCGTGATGATTTGGGGTGCAATGTCATATCCTGGTGTTGGTCCATTGTGTTTTTTTAAAAACAACGTCACTGCACCCGTTTACCAAGAAATTTTGGAGCACTTCATGCTTCCTTCTGCTGACCAGCTTTTTGAAGATGCTGATTTCATTTTCCAGCAGGATTTGGCACCTGCCCACACTGCCAAAAGCACCAAAAGTTGGTTAAATGACCATGGTGTTGGTGTTGGTGTGCTTGATTGGCCAGCAAACTCGCCTGACCTGTACCCCATAGAGAATCTATGGGGTATTTGTCAAGAGGAAAATGAGAAACAAGAGACCAAAATGCAGATGAGCTGAAGGCCACTATCAAAGAAACATGGGCTTCCATCCCACCTCAGCAGTGCCACAAACTGATCAACTCCATGCCACGCCGAATTGAGGCAGTAATTAAAGCAAAAGGAGCCGCTACCAAGTATTGAGTACATGTACATACAGTAAATGAACATACTTTCCAGAAGGCCAACAATTCACTAAAATGTTTTTTTTAATTGGTCTTATGAAGTATTCTAATTTGTTGAGATAGTGAATTGGTGGGTTTTTGTTAAATGTGAGCCAAAATCATCAGAATTAAAATAACCAAAGACTTACACTACTTCAGTCTGTGTGCATTGAATTTATTTGAAATACACACGAGTTTCACAAATTTGAGTTGAATTACTGAAATAATTGAACTTTTCCATGACATTCTAATTTTTTGAGAGTGCACCTGGAATACACACACACACACACACACGACTTATATATACACACTACACAACTTAACATATACAACATACATACATATATTCCCAATATAAAATCCATATACATATATTATTTCTCTCCTATAATCTTTGCAAAAGTACATTGTTTCCTATTTTAATAAATGACGCATAAGAGTGGAAAATTAATTGAAACTTTGCTTTCCAGTCTGTCTACACTGCAAAACCGAAAAAAGAAAAATAAAAGCCAGTTATCATAATGTTTCCAGATTATCATTATAACAGTAACTATGCTTCCATGAAGATTCAGAATTCCCAGAAAACACAGGAGGAAAAAAATATCACAGAATTCCCCCTTCATTTTGCATTGCATTTAATTTGATATACCTTCATTCTAAAGCAAGGGTTCTCTGAGGTCCATTTAACACATCTGATCATATTTAAATCCACTGCACAGAATTCAGCAGGGAAACAGATTGTTTCCCGCAATTAACACCGATAATGTGGGAAAACAATGTGTAGATTCCATACGGGCTTGCATATTTCATATCATAACAAATCATGAACGTGTGCATGTCTGCTAACCTGGGAAAAGTACAGGGCATGTGCAGCCTCGTGTGGTCCAAGACTCAGGATAAAGAGTCCGATTTCCATGAGAGAGCCTGAGGCGCGAGTTATCCCACAACACCTTAAGAACCTTAACATCCACCTCTGCGTGAGAGCCCTTATCATGAGCAGCCAACACTCTCACCTTCACTGCTGTAATCCCACAAGAAAACGCACATTAATTACATCAACTCAACAGAACATCGAGGTGAAGTGAGTTTTACATGCTACTTACCATAAACATATTTTACACTGCAGAATATTTTGCTGTTTCCAAGTGCTTGCTGTTTGCATACACATTTGTCTGTCAAGAAAAGAAATACCCACCAATTAAAGTATTGGCTGTCAGTTTCTTTCTGTTGCTATGACAACCTAAAAACAGAAATGACATTTCAACAGCACATGCCTTTATCCCAGACGAGACAATAACATTTTTATGGGAACAAGACAGCGCTGTTATCAGCTCCAAGATTTTCATTTAATACCTGGATGACTAAGGGCGGAGAAAAGCTCTTCTGTTCGAAACAGATGATTTTCTGCCGTGCTGTTGTGATCGGATTCTAGAGACCTAGACAACAAACACACATAGAGCACGCATGATTATGTATCTATAAATAATGTACATTATAATTTTAGCTGTAAAAGAAATGAAAGTGATCAAACATTTTATTTCCATATAAAATCGGCTTTATTTTAAATAAAGTAAGCACAAGCACACTTTCTGAGCAAGAAGTGTCAAAGACGGTTGGCATGTGTTGAATGCTAAAACATAAACTAATATTTAAAATGAAGACAAACAGCATTTGGAAACTTGTCTTGCTCTGTCTTACTGGATTATTTTAATGTGATGAACTACACCTATGGTTGAAGTTGAGGTGAACTGCCATCATAAATTCACTAAAAATCAGAGATCAGCTGGTGAAATGTTATCTTATCACTTAATTTAATATTTGATACCAGTGTGGTATTTATTAATATTTTTTATTTGTTTTTATTTTTATACTTTCAGTTTTCATTTTAAATTTCCTCTTCATAATTCAGTGGGTCATTTTTATCACATTAATTTATTAGGTTACATATGTCTATGTAGTCTATAATTGTATCATTAATTTATTTCAGTTTTAGTAATTTTAGTACTTTAACTTATTTTATTTCAGTTAGTTGCTAAGGCAACATTTCTAATTTAAATTTTTCATCTAATATTAATTTTTGTACATTTTATTTCAACTTTATTTTAGTTACAAATAATGTATCTTTAAATAAAAACACTGATTTTGTCAAATTCCTTGTAGTCTCATGCATAAGATGAAAATGACATTAAAAACATGCCCTATAAAAATATTAAACAACCAGCAAAAAGGTTCATAATCACCTAATCATACAGTCTCCTGTGTAAGGGTCACAATCACCAGCACACTGGCAGGGCTTGCAACCATATTCATCGAAACCCCAGTATCCCAGCATGCACTGGTCACAGTGTGGTCCAGCCACCCCCGGCTTACAGATGCAGTCTCCATTATCAGGGTTACAATATGTGGAACCAGCACGGTTACACACGCAAGCTGCAATTCAGAAAGGAAGAACGTTACTCAAATCACACACATCAGATCAAAATATATTAGTGGTCCTTTCTGAGGCTCGGAACAAATTTAATATGTTTTGTACTATGCAATGAGTTTCTCAATGAATAGAAAGACACAAAGACTGATGTTTTGCATACGCAGTCAATTATTATGAGCCTGTGTCATCTGATGATTAATCGGTCTGCCTCCACATACACAATAAGCGCGTTTACACTCATGCTGAGATCCCATCACTGTTCTTGTTACTCTACATGCCCCAGCTCGCCGTAAGAACCATTAGCATTCCGAGCAGAAACAACATTCAATCCCAAACATCCCCTCAATGTGTGCTACAACATCGGACACGTTCGCTGATCTGGCGAGTTCCTGAATTTTGACATCATCTAGGCCAAGCTGTACACGTAAACAGATACTCAAAAACTCACGCAAGAAGAAAGATGGAGATCAGGAACGGAAGTGTACAGCAGGGAAATCACAGATACTCCACATGCCATTTTAAGCAGCTTTTCAAAATCTGAGATTAATGGCTTTCATCTCAGTTCAAGACACAAATACACACACACACTAAAAAAATATGACCAAGTATAAGGAACACTGCATCCAATTTTGTCACACTTTTGACAGCTGTTTTGTTGTAGTTTAAATGAATATTGTATAAATGAGCCCATGTTGATCAGGCATTTGAATGCTGGTTTACACAACAGTTGTGAGTGATGCATGATTGTGTCTTACGTCTGCAGGAATCCGGGGCAGTCGAGGGTCTCTCTGGGTCTCTGTAGAAGCCGCTGTGGCAGTGTTGGCAGTGACGGCCGCTGGTGTTGTGAAGGCAGTCACACACACCTCCACTCCGCTGACCCGAGCGTAGCCATACGGTTTTGTCAAAGTGACAGCTCTCTGCGTGGCCGTTACACTTACACTCTACACAATGAATACACAAGTACTGGGTTATTACAAACAACAATCAAATTACAGATTACATCAGATTTTTTATCTGTTATCCTTATTTAATCCCTAGCGCCATTATATGCCTGCTGTGGACATAATGCTTCATTCATAACTGCGCGTGTCTGATTTTGAGTATCTGGCCTGCTAAGTCTTGATTTATTATTCCCTTGCAGACATTTTATATGTGATTCCGCATTGTATACAATATGATCTTACGTGTTGTTGCCCTACTTAACACACAAAATTTTTCCCAATTCTTCTGTAGCTATTATAGTCTTCCGAATGCTTCCAATAACTATATACATTTTAAATTTAAGTAATGGGCTGGTTTTGGTCAAGTCATGATTTGTCACAGAACTCTCTTTAACAGATCTGGCAACCCTGCCATAGAATTACACTGAAGGAGGGAACAGAGCCATATCTACACAACTACAAACTTATAATGTTACAAAAGATTCTATTTTAGATATTGTTGAACGTTCTATTCATCAAATAAGCCTGAAAAAAATGTGGCACCATTTCCACAAAAATTATTAAGCAGCACAATTATTTTTTCAACATTGATAATAAAAAGAAAGTTTTCTTGAGTAGCAAATCAGCATATGACACTGAAGACTGGAGAGTAATGGCTGTACTTGTAAATTCAGGCTGAAATTCACAGGAAAATAAATTACATTTTAAAATATATTATAACAGGAAAAAAAAATTTTTTTAATTGCAAGAACAGTTCACATTATTACTATTTTACTGTACTTATGATCAAATGCAGCCCTGGTGAGCATAAAATATTTCTTTCAAAATAATTCAAAAATCTTGCAGACCCCAGACTTTTAAACAGTAGTATAAGGACCAGAATATCATAGAGACTGGTCAGTTCGTTTGACTTTTTCCAGTATCAAACAGTCACACATTCCACCTTCAGTGTTGTTATGTCCACGTCAGTACTTGGTTTTACATATGAACTGAAACTTACTAACACACTGGGGAGCTTCTCCAGTTAACCCGTTAGCTGGTTGCCATGGTCGGTCGTTATAGAGGCGATCACACCGTTCACAATGATCCCCAGTCGTGTGATGCCGACACACACATTTACCGTGCACCTGTGGCAGAGGCCAGAAAACACCATTGACAATACAATGACACATTGTTACACCTTCACCTTAGCAGACCTCAGTTCAAAGGCTTGCTAAAAATCTTCAATCAGAGATTTCGTAAGCCGATCTTCAACATGCTCCAGCATCAACTGTGTTCATTCTAGTGCCAAATATGTTATCATACCGCATACTTTGCCAAACTATAAACCAAATAGGATTGGCCAACTCCCAATACCTTTTTGTTTTCTTACTAGAACCTACACTTGGCTAGTTTTTTTTTTTTCCCTTGATGGACCTCATATTGTTTAAATTGATCATTAGATTCACTAGTTTACCGTTAATTTTATCATTCAAAAGGTTCGGGGTCAGTAGTTTTTTATTCATAATTTTGGGTTAAACCGATTAAAAATGACAGTAAGGACTTCTATAAGGTTTAAAAAAAAATCTGTTTCTAATAAATGCTGTTCTTTTCAACTTTCTATTAATTAAAGTCTCACGGGTGTCACAAAAATATTAAGCAGCGCTGTTTTCAACATAAAAAAAAAATGTTTCTTGAGCACCAAAAAAAGCATATTAGAATGATTTCTGAAAGACTAGATGTGACACTGAAGACTGGGGTAACGATGCTCACAATTCAGTTTAAATAATAAGTAATTGTAACTTTTTCTCACAGATCTCACTTTTCTTATCTATGGATCACAATTCTGAGTTCATATGGCGCAATTCTGCTTTCATATCTCGCAATTGCGAGATGCAGCAAGATAACATCATAATTACCTTCAAAATGTTCCCCCAAACTTTGGAAAGGTAGTGCAATTGAGAACATTTTGATGGATTTTTATGATCTGTAGTCGTTCTTGCTAAGGCCATCCATCTTACTATCGCTCTACCACTGATTAGAGATTTGAAAAGAGCCCTAATTCTTTTCATTTGCTACAGTCAATCATTCTCTCCTACATCTCCGAGTTATGTGCCCAATCTCTCGCTCAACAGTCCTGTATAAAAACATCCTCCTCGCCCTCAATGTCCATGATTACCTAATACTAATATCCCAGACTCAGCCATCCATCGAAGATGCTTCAAATGAAAGCACAGATAATTATCATCGGTCACTCTCCAATACGGAATGAAAACAAACAAGCGAAAGAAGAATTTTTAAAATACTTCAGGAGAGAAAGAGAAGGACAAATTAGCGCTTCAGAGGCAGGGGGGCAAACTGGCAGCGCTCCATTCACTTGGCATCTGAAACACTTTCACATGTTTATCATCATAATATGGGAGGAAACACACTCAGACGCACATACTCTCCCTGCTAACCAAAACATTCCTGCAGGGGCACACAAGGGTTGCGTGTGAGCACGTGTTCCTATTATGAGTGTGGATGGACAAAGCATGTCAGTGTGACCGTGTTTGTCTGCATGTCTGGGTGGGTAGCGTGTATTCTGTGTGCATGCTTGTCGATTGGCACGGGGTGTGTGTTTGGTCTGGGCTTCTAGATCAAATGGTTTAACCTTTGATAAGAGAGCAACGGGCTGATGTGTGTGTGTTTGAGCGAGCGAGACTAATTGCGGTTATTGTCTGATCACAGCATGCAAACAACAACAGCTCAATTAGCAAAAGGGGCGAGCAATGCAGCCCCTCGTTTTCGTCTCTCTGCTTATCAGTATTCCTCCCTCCGTTGTTTTTCTGCCTGGCTTTGTCTTTTTATCCTTCAGTTGCTATCAGTTTTATCTCTCCGCAGAGATAGAGCCAAATGAACAGCAAACACATGGCTTATATAATCTGAAACAAAGACAGTGAGAGTGAGAGGGGAAAGAGAACGAAAAAGTGAAAGACAGTAAATGGAAAGGGGGAACTGTTTATGTAATCATACGGGAAACATGTTTTCTGGGAATGTTGATAACCACAAATAATGCAAAGTTGTTTGCTGTTTTTGTTTTACATTGCCATTGTTCTCCTTTACAGGGATGAAATCTCTGAAAATTCTGTCATCGGCTATTCACCCTCGTGTCATTTCAACCTGTATGATTTTCCTTCTTCAGTAGAGCAGAAACAGTTTTTGCTCATATAATGAATGATGCTCATATGATGCTTTTTTAAAGATCATTATTTTGTGTATTTGGTGTAACAGAATATGTTGAAATGCTTTAATGTTAAAAAAACACATTACTTTTCAAATACTGTACATTATTGTATAGGTCCTCTATGCCCGCCTCTCTCAAATGCTTCGTTTTCTCCAAAGTCCCTCCTTCTGACAAGCGCAGTCTGCTCTGATTGGCCAGCTGACCCAGTGCATTGTGATTGGCTGAACACCACAAGCACTCGTCGGAAATGTAACACCCCCTTACCATAATCGCGAGCTTCATCTTTCAAAATAAATGTAAAGACAGAGCCTGAAAGGAGAACAGAGTCGCGTGACAGACACAGTGATGAAGCTGGTATGTGTTTGCAGTACACAAGCCACGGTTAAGACAGCTGACTCCCCTTTGATGTGACGCTGTCTCTCTCTCTCTCTCTCTCTATCTCTCACACACACACACACACACACACACACACACACACCAACAACACCACCGACACGAGGCGCAAAACTCCGCATTTGAACAGTCAATAGCAAATACTTAAACTAGTAACAAAACATACTTACAGTAGCTGATTCAGAAGTGCCAGATTGTCATAGCAAAGTCAGAATTACCTCCTCTCCTAGGTTCACGAAACGGTCGTCCATAAAATGCACTGCTGTTCTGTTCTAAGTAATCTTAAAGATTCCTAAATGCATCTACTTTTCGGAAGGCCAAATAAAGTGCTTTTTGATTTCGCACTGAAACACACAAGGTCTCCCTGACATGCTGCTTCAACAATAACTGTGGTTACTGAAACCACGCCTGCTTTCTTTGCATGCACATTTGGGCGGCATTATGCAAATATTTCCACATAGTGAGGTAGATATGTGGGGGGGCATGTTAGAACGAGCCGTTTAACGGGGGGCGTGGCATAGTCTTAAATTTGATAAAGAATATCTCTTTGGTTTTGAGACTTTAGTCTTTGCAACTTCAGGGATCTTATCTATGCACAATCAGCTTGTAACACTCCAAAGAGAAAGGAAAACTTGAAATCGCATCATATGACCCCTTTAATTAAAACTCAAACTATTAAAAATAATTTTTCGATCATTTGAATAAAGCAGAAAGAAAGAAAATAATAACGGACAAAAATGTAAACTTTAATGAGAATTAGAATGAGAATGTTGTCTAGTGCATTTTCGTTTTAAAACGGCGTTTTAAAATAAAAAAAGATCTTCGTCTACACTGGCGTTTTCACTGCGTTTGAGGGTCGAAAACGCCGGAGTAGTGTAAACGACAGGCGTTACTGTAGCAAAACTTGTGCGTTTTAAAACGAAAATGCACTAGTGTAAACGTAGCCTAAAGCGCTACAATTATTAAACTAAATTCAAGCTAATTAGAAATTTAAAAAACACTATAAACTTAAAAATAATATATACACATCAAATTACAATTTAAAATAAAAATTAAAATATAAAAATAAGTTAATACCAAATATTAACAAATACTAAAATAGTATACAAGTATGGTTACTTATTTTGTTCAGCACATTGGTCAACAGTAGTTGTGTTTAGTTGTGCTTTATAAATAAATTGAAATTAAAGTACTAAAATAACACTAGTCCAAAACAACACTGGATCCCAATGACTTTTGCTGTATTAAAAAAAATGAATTCTTTTGCTTAGGAAAAAAGAAAGTCATAAAGGTTTGTATACAACTATACACTTACCATGTGTTTAACAGGAGGGTGTGTAATCTGTTGGTCACCAGCAGGCACACACTGGTCTGCATGTCCATGGCACAAACAGCCTCCCTTTAAAATAAGGTCATAGATGGCATAGTGGGCAATGAACACGTTGGCATCAGGAAGTTTTTGTTGACAGAAGCAGGACTGCGGCTGAAGCAGACGTATCCGTATGTTAGTGATGCCAAGGTGGACTCGGGCATCAATACTGTACGGATCCAGTTTGTCCCAGGGTGACAGTGCACGGTAAATGACCTGCTCACACACAAATGCATATATCAAAAAACAACAACAACAAAACAGTAATTTACCGAGTAATGACCTTACTGTTTTAATTTTTTTTTTAAATCTAAGTACTAGTTATTAGTACTGGGAATTGAACACTATAAAAGCTGAAAATGTATGTAATGTAATGCAGTCAGGTTAACAAATTGTTTTTGAAAAAGTCAAAAATTACTCTCATTGTATAATTACATTTAAATGTTTTTTCTATATCACCCAAAAATTGAAAATTTACTCACCCTCAGGTTATCCAACATGTAGAAGATTATATTTCTTCATCTGAACAAATTTTACATTACATCCCTTGCTTACCAATGGATCCTTTGCAGTGAATGGGTGCCGTCAGAATGAGAGCCCAAACAGCTCATAACTAAAAACACTGTCCACACAAAAAAAAAAAAAAAACACACACACACAATTCCAGTCAATCAGTTGACACATTTTTAACTGAAAGGCTGCAGGCTTGTAAGAAAAAAATCCATCAAGTCATTGAACTGCCGTTTCTGGCTAAAATCTGCATAATCTCCAGGTCTATCCATAATATTGTTTTCTCCAGTAAAAACAAAAAAAACTCATCTGAATCAGGAGAAAAATATGCACAGATCAAGACCAAAATAGTTCTAAACAAGTGTTGTCTAAAACAGTCTTAATATTGGATCTGTTTAGCACCTTCATTACATGACCGTTTATTGATGGACTGGAGTGGTGTGGATTACTTGCGTGGATTATTGTGATGTTTTTAAACTCTCATTCTGACGGCACCCATTCACTGCAGAGGATCCATTAGTGAGCAAGTGATGTAATGCTAAATTTCTCAAAATCTGTTCTGATGAGGAAACAAACTCATTTACATCTTGGATGGCCTGAGAGGTAAATTCAGCAAATGTTCATTTTTGGTTCATCTAAACTAATCCTTTAAGAAGAACCTCATTATTCACGCAAAAAAACTCTGAAACGTGTGATACTGTACACTCACCTCTCCATTGCTGCAAGGCTCTGCTGTAGAGTATTTCTGAGTGCAGCTCTGTCCATCCTCCAGGTCGAACACTTCACTGCAGTTGTGTGCATACAGCATCAGAGCGCTCCATGTGCGCCCAAAGTCCTGCGAGCGCTCGATCGCCATGGCAGCAGGGCGTGGTGACCGAAATATGATAATGAGGTGGGTGAAGTAAAATTCCACCTCCAAATCCAGCTTTAGAGTTTCGATGGAAACACCCTGAGCGGACTGCCACCACGTCGGTGGGTGTTTGAAGGGCGAGTCTGTCATGGACGCAGGTGGGTGTGCGCGGTGCAGTACTGAAGCATCACACACCTCACAATGCAACACACATCTATTCATTTTGTAGACAGGCCTACAGTAGCGTTCTGGAGAGGACGAGCCACACTGGGAAATTGTCTGTACAGGACGCCCGACTGCCAGGTTCCCCATTCGTGGATTACACACCCGATTCTCACATCCTGGTACATATAAACAAGTAAAACATTTTTAAAATACAACACATACACAAACAAATTGACTGAACGCGAAACAATGCACATTCCAACAGACACTGACTAGAAGCATTTGGACACTACAGGGAAAAAAACTCATGCCAAAAAGGTCTAAGACTTGTAGTTTTGAGAAAAGACAGTTTTAAGCAGTATGTCAACAAGTAATTATCTTTGAGCAGTTACACTAGTCTGGGCTACATAATCAGATTCCAAACACTAAGTACTATTATTACATTTTAGAGTGCTAATAATCAGATTACTTTTTTATAGATTACATGACTATTATTTACACAATGGCAGTAAACTACTCAAAATGTACTGATTCGCTCTAATTCTTCTTTTTTCTCTTGTAAATTATCTTTTCTAAAAAATCCTACATCTTATATACATTTGGAATTGTTTCCAGTTTTATGAAACTACACACACCAGCCAGTCAGGTGACTACAGAATGGAGAGGCCAAAACAACTTTAAATTTGATATTTTTATGATTTAATTAATTATTAGCTTTTCGGCACTTCACAAACCCCCTGCAGGTCTCTCAGGAACTCCAGTTTGCAAAACTTAAGTTGGTTCAAATCGAATGCACTTCATGATGCTGAAAACAAAGATTGGAAAATGTTTTCTTATGAATTTGGTCAAAAGTAATCCGAAAGTAATCAAAAAGTAGTCAGAATACATTACATAATGTGTGCGATCCAATAGATCACGTTACTAACTACAATTTAAGTAATCTACACAGCATTGTTTATGACTAAATTATAGCCTATAGATTTACCCATCACATTTTTTTTGGAGGGGGGCGTTTTAAAACCTTTTAGATATTGATATATTTTAGATATGTGTTGTGAAACAAAATTACGATTTGGGTTGCACGAGATTGACAGACTGTGCCCGAAAATGACCTTTACATTTTTTGGCCACATTTATATTTAATTAAAAAAAGCGTTTTACAGTCACTGTATAACTCCCGCACTGATAAACATATAAACAAACACTTTTTTTATATAAATACAATTATAGTGCAAAGAAAGAAAGAAACGCACTTTTAACGCGCTTTAATATAATCTACAAATGCAGAATCAATCTGCACATTGGTTGGACTCAGCGGCCACATCTCGATGTTAGCTGTGTACGCATATGCAAAGTTTTGTTTTGTTTTGCATATTCAAATCATCCCAGTCTCTTTCTCTCCATATCAATCAGTTCGCAGTAGTCTCTGTTCGGTTGACAACCAGACAACTTGTTTTGATCGCACCTGCTGGGTGAATAGTTTACATGCGTAAAACACTGACCTGAACGCACGGGGTGAGGAACGCTCATCAGGAGCGCTGCGAACAACACGCATCTCCCTGGCAGCTCCATATTAATCATCAATCCAGTAAAAAAATAAAAAAGCCACAAATTACACGTATCAAACCCCGCGAGTGGGTTTAATCCACAATACGCACGGGAACCTGATTCCACTCCAGAGCCTTTCAGATTGCATGTAGGAGCACGACTTCATTGGCGTGGGTTGGCCAGGTGCGCAAACGCTGAGCGGAGGTGATCTGCTCCAGTAACAAACAGAAACTGTTCAGCTGAAATAGGACACAACTCTCGCGCGACAACGCCATTGGTGTGTAACCTCAAATACGCGTCTGTCAGAGTCACTTCTGTCCCCGGCCGCGCTGCTCGTGTAGTGAGCTGTGTGTGTGTGTTTTGCTCTGAGCGCGACTCGTGGGGCTGCGCGTGCTGCGCGTGCTGCTCTGTAACACCTGAGTTGGAATCTGGAGCACCTTTGAGTGACAGGAGCGTTGAAGAACAGGCCACGCCCCTTCTCCCTGCATTTTTCTCGATTTAATGGAGCATTCCTGGCATGAGTCACCTGAGTCATTCAACGTCAGATCTCTTTCGCACAAACGTTTACCTAATTTAGCTGTCTAAATGGACACTTTCTACTGAGTTAAATTATTATATAGGCTAACTGTAGACTTTTTAAGTTATCTTTGATCATTGTTTTCACTAATTTAATATTCGGTTATTTAATATTACATGGAAGTTTGTCTTAATGCCCCATATAATAGTTTATGCATGATAGTTTATAAAAAATAAAGGTTCCAAAAGGGAGTTTGCAGCAGCAATGTCTTAGAATAATCATTTTTTGGTTCCCCAAAGTACCTTTCATTGAACAGTTCTTCTTATTTTTTTTCTTAGTGTGAAGAACATTCTAAAGAGCGAAGAACATTTTTCCACTATATACAGGTGCATCTCAATAAATTAGAATGTCGTGGGAAAAGTTCATTTATTTCAATAATTCAACTCAAATTGTGAAACTCGTTTAAGTCTTTGGATATTTTAATTGTGATGATTTTGGCTCACATTTAACAAAAACCCACCAATTCACCATCTCAACAAATTAGAATACTTCATAAGACCAATAAAAAAAACATTTTTAGTGAATTGTTGGCCTTCTGGAAAGTATGTTCATTTACTGTACATGTACTCAATACTTGCTAGGGGCTCCATTTGCTTTAATTACTGCCTAAATCCGGCGTGGCATGGAGGTGATCAGTTTGTTGCACTGCTGATGTGGTATGGAAGCCCAGGTTTCTTTGACAGTGGACTTCAGTTCATCTGCATTTTTTGGTCTCTTGTTGTTCATTTTCCTCTTGACAATACGCCATTGATTCTCTATGGGGTGCAGGTCTGGTGAGTTTGCTGGCCAGTCAAGCACAACCAACACCATGCTCATTTAACCAACATTTGGTGCTTTTGGCAGTACATCGTTGGGGCATGTGCCCAAGCATTCTGCCCCTCGTTGGCTGTGCTGAATACTTTGAAACTCCATCATTTACAAAAGAGCTGGTCATCAGACGGAAGCATGAGTGCTCCAAAAGTTCCTTGTAACGGTGCAGTGACGTTGGTTTTTCACAAAACACAATGGCCCGACCACCATCATATGACCTTGCACACCCAAATCAATCACAACTGTGGAAACTTAACACTGGACTTTCAAGCAACTGGGGCTATGAGCTTCTCCACCCTTCCTCCAGACTCTGGGACCTTGATTTCCAAATGAAATGCTAAATTTACTTTTATCTGAAAAGAGGATTTTGGACCACTGGGCAACAGTCCCGTTCTTCTCCTCCTTAGCCCAGGTAAGACGCCTCTTGACGTTGTCTGTGGTTCAGGAGTGGCTTAACCAGAGGAATACGACAACTATAGCCAAATTCCTTCACAGGTCTGTGTGTGGTGGCTCTTGATACCTTGACCCCAACCTCAGTCCATTCCTTGTGAAGTTCAAATCAATGCTTGAAATCGGATTTTTTCCCTTGACAATCCGCTCATAAAATACATGGGGTTCTCTCGTTTGTTTTGTGCACTTCTTGTGAACCACGCCAGCTTCTTTTTGGCAATGAATGTTTCGTGGCTTACCATCCTTGTGAGGTGCCAATGATTGTCTTCTGGACACTGTCATACAGGCAGACTTCCAGGGTTGGGTACTAGTGAACGCAAACTGAAGAGACCATGTTTGAAGGCTCATGAAACCTTTCGCAGGTGTTTTGAGTTGAATTACCGATTGGCAAGTGTCACCAGATTCAATTTGTTTGAGATAGTGGAATTGGTGGGTTTTTTTGTTAACTGTGAGCCCAAATCATCACATTAAAAGAACCCACAGACTTAAAACTACTTTCCATGTCTGTGTTCATTGAATTTTATTATTAATGTTTCACACTATTGATTGAAGTTCCTGAAATACGTTTTAACTTTTTCCACGACATTCTAATTTATTGAGATGCACCTGTAGAACATTTACTAGAAGGGAAGTTTTTTACACATGAAACCATCAATGCCAAAAAAGAACCTTTATTTTTAAGAGTAGGCTATAGGTTAAAAAATACCTTGAAAATGACAAATAGGGTTTAAATGCAAAAGCATCTAAGTGCCGTCTGAGATTTTCTTCTAAAATTAATATTTTTCTCAGGCTCCTATGTTTATGTTGAGTTATTTCAGTTTAATGGCAATGTAGTGAAATCACTGAACCTACACATAGGAGCTTGAGAAAACTGCTAATTTTAGAAGAACATTTCAAATGGCACTTAGAGGCTTTTGCCTCTGAACTGAGATTAAATATCATGTTTTATACGGCTGTCATTTGAGGTTAACATCATTTAAATGATCATTCAAATGTATTTTAATTAGCAAAAAGCTATTTAGTAAAGAAAACTGTTTCACACTGTTCTTTTTTCAGTTTATCAAAAGTTCTTATTTGATTCTTGGATGACGCTCATTAGGGCTGGTTCCAAATTATGATTCCTAATGTAACTGAAATCAAAGCATAAGGATATTTTAAGATTTAAATCATGTGAAATCAGCTGACAGGAAAAGAGAAGAGTGTATATTGATTTGGTGAAGGCGGAAAGGCTGCATTTTAAGATTGGTCAACAGGAAAGTAAAGGATAAAAGACTGGCCACTTTCTGAAATATTGAAAAAATGCTTGTCTGGAATGCGGATCTGCAAAAGATTTCCATTCTAATCCGCTATAGCGTGGGCTTTCAGGCATCTTTGCTAAGCTTTGATTCATTCACAAAGCACCCAGCACATCTTTGGAAAAATTCATATAACTCACTTTTATTTAAAAACTAATTTACTTTATTTTGTGCTGCAGGTACACATGATACAATAAATGAATAGATTCTGTCTATATCTTGCTACATCCTTTCAGGCAATAGACCTGGAAAATAATCTCTCAGCATATCTAATCCATCCTGTCAGCCATGTAAACATTTCAAATATGGCCTCTTCGAATACATGGTAATAAAATGCAAAAACCTCGTCTTTAGTTAGTAGACGAATCAACTGTGCAAGATCTAATTGCATGCATTTTATTTTTTATTTTATTTTACTTAGGGACTGGTTATGTGTAAAAAATGCCCGGTAGAATTAATGTACAAAATAGTGAAAGTCATTCTACACTATTCAACATTTGAAGTGGATCAAAACCTTTCATCAAAGTTGTCCTAAAACCAAAATGCGTTCTTGTCTTAGAATCACGACGCAAAATTGTGTCACAACATCAAATCTCAGCAAAAATATATATTTTTATGTTAATTTAGATTTGTTTGTAAAATAATATGCATAATATATTAAAATATAAATAACTGTATTTTTAAATACATTGAATTATTGAATACCTACACATTTTTGAATGATTACAATTTAAGGTTCTTTTTATAGTTAGTAAACTAGTAATTCTACACATTCTCAACAATTATGCTTTAAGCAGTGTATTAGTAGTTAGTTATTATGCTACACTCTAAGAAAAGTCTGTAAAAAAAAAAAAGGTGCACAATCTACTATGTTAATATGAAAGTATTTTCCGTATTGGTTTTTTTACCTGTATTTTTTAAAATTTAACGCTTGTTTTCGGGTTACAATAGATAATGTCTTGAAAAATTACAAGTATATTTTCCATTTTTCTTACAGCATACTAACTGATCAACAATCGCAAGTTCAAGCTACTAACAAAGTGTATCATAAATGAACAATTATTCAATTATTATTAAATTGAACAATTGCACATAGCAGCTAACTCAATTCACGTGATGTGTGTGCTGCTAGGCATCTTTGGTTTCCTCTTTTTGTGTGATTTGGATGGAAAATGTGTGCCTTTTTTATCGTTTGAGTCACTTATCAAAAGTTGCTAAAAGTTGCCAAATAAATTTTAAAAAATTGCTAAATTTTTTGCTCGGTGCTTTTGGAAGAAAAAGTGGCTAGGGTAGTGTGAAAAGTTGCTAAGTTGGCAACACTGCATCCGGGCCCTTTGTGCTCATATGGTGCTATTACCCGCCAGTGCTGCGTGTGGCGCTGTGCTCAGACGCGCTCTTCTCTCCCGCCGTGCGGTCAAAGTGCGCTTGTAGTCCTTCCCTCATTCGGCGGCAAGGCGAGCGAGTATGCTACAATAGCCTATGCTATTTAAATAAACACACTTTCTTCCTTAATACTACTTTAGCTGTACAGTCATGGTAAGTCCTACAGAATCTTTTCCCTTTGGCTTAATATCTGAGGTTCTGTAAAAGAGCGAGGTGGTTTTCATTCATGAATGAGCTGAATGTTAGCATCTGGAACGTATAGCGGACGTTGTTTTCAGCAGCGATCAATGTTTTGTTAGAAACGCTGAGCTCGTATGATCAATATTTCCCCTTGCTATGTCGCAACCTAGTCAGCTGCCTCCCTAGATAGTGTTTAAAATGCTCACTGTGTAGAAAGCTAGCTTGCTTTCCTTGTGACAAAATCTTAAAGGTCTTCGTGTTGTATTTCTCTGTTCAATTCGCAACTAATTCAGTGGAAAACAACAAGGATACTATGAGACGGTTAACTAAAGTTTCTAATGAGATGAGCAAAATTTTATTGCGACGTTATCTAGTCAAATCTTCAGAAGCCTGCTTTTTTTTTGCATTAATGTCTTTCTCCTTGACATTTTTTGGGAATATTAGTTCCTTGTGATATTCCACAGAAGCATGTTAAGTTACCCTATCCAGTCTTATTTGGGACTATGATAGAAAAGTTCCCTTTTTTAAATTTTTTATGTTGGAATTCTATAAAAGAATTCCTATTGGAATACTTTTAGGATTGGTTCCAAATTATGGTATGAAATTCAAATTTTTTTTCAAACTTAATCTCTAACACTGAACTCTTTTCTGCAGAGCTTGCCGCTGAACCCCAAGCCCTTTCTGAACGGCCTCACGGGAAAGCCTGTGATGGTGAAGCTGAAGTGGGGTATGGAGTACAAGGGCTACCTGGTGTCTGTGGACGGCTACATGAACATGCAGGTATGTCTGATTATAATTCACGTTTATAAATCCATCATTCATTGATGCTGGTGTTTTTATCTGCTACATACAATATCCATAGTAAACTAGCAGGTCACAAAATGCACATATCCAGTGTTCCCAACCCTGGTCCTTGAGGCACCCCAACACTTTACGTTTTGCATGTCTCCTTAATCAAACACATTTGATTCAGACAATCAGCTCAATAGTAGAGACTTCAAGATGTGAAACTGGTGTTCAGAGAAAGGAGACATGCAAAATGTGCAGTGTTGGGGTGCCTCCAGGACCAGGGTTGGGAACCACTGATCTAGAGCAATGCTCACGTCTGAGTTGATATGGGTTATTGAGCTCCGTTTCTCTGCTATATCTAGCTGGCAAACACAGAAGAGTATGTGGATGGAGCATTAGCGGGGCATCTTGGTGAGGTGCTCATCAGGTAAGGGTCATTAAGTTGAAACTCAATTTACAACTCTGTAATATCAGAAAATGCATACTTTGTATTATAATGTAATAACTTTGTTTTCTTTTCTGCAGGTGTAATAATGTTTTGTACATAAGAGGAGTAGAAGAAGAGGAAGAAGATGGCGAGATGAGAGAATGAAGAGTGATTTGATTTCTTTTTCTAATCGGATTGGATGATTTATTGGTTATTTTGCAGTTTGTCCCAGTTTTATGTGAAGCTGTGTCTCTTTTCTTTGTAAAATTGTTAGTTATTTTTTACACCGTAAAAGGTATTGGTGGCACAATGACAAATAAATTGTGCTGTTTGTATGTTTTTTTTTGTTGTCGTTTCTTTGACTGTTATATTTCAAGTCAAAATGAAATCAGAATCGACTCTACGTACTTAATGCAACAATTCATAAGTGCATATTTTTCTTTAGAATAACACTGTTTGTCATTAACAATAAGATTTTGTGTTTCAGCACTAATTCTGAAATATGATACCTTATACAGTCTCTGGTAGTTGCAGATGGACAGAATGAAGTCCCATCTTGTGTCTTTTTAGTTGACACTGAATATCAGGTTAATTTGGTAACCGGTGATTCATGAATGCTAAAGTTCACTGTTAGAGTGTATTCAACATTTTCTAAATGATCAGTTTGAAGGCAATTACCGTTTTAACTAAGTTATACAGTATGTGTAGTGTAGTAAGTTTATTTAAATATCCTATATTGTTTGGCATTAATCTTTTCCCCAGTAGTCACTCTAGCCAATTTAAGTAAACTAATACATTTGGCTTTAGACAGATTTGTTCTGTAAAATTACACTGGCAAGAGAAGGAAAAACACCTAGATCGGCTGAAGATGAGTTCCTCCCTCACTGATCATTGGTAATTCAGTTACCTGTTTCCTTCCCGACCTTCGTCCAGTTACCCAATTTTGGCTTCGCTAAATATTTACCCACTCTTATCCCTGAGCTCTGCTCTGAATCACTTGCACCAAAGTTAACCCAGCAATGTCTGCGAGCAGTTTCAGACTTTTAGTCAAGAATGCAACACAAGTGGTGTTAGTTTGTAGAAATGGTGAAGAGTACCTCACCAGAGATGGGATGCAGACGCTGGCAGTCGTTCAGAATGGCAGTGTGCTCATTGGACAGTAAGTCTTCACTTATTTATCGTGATCAATTCAGCATGTAAATAAACATTTGGAAAACGCTCATGGTCTGTTATCTAATAGGCTATGTTAAAATGTATTGCATGTATTAAACAATTTTAAAGAGCTATTTTTATAGTAAATTTATTTTTAAAATAAAAAATTAAAGCATTGAAGACTGCTTTGAAAAAATATATTTCATGGCTCCCTTAAAGGGAGATTAGATGTATTACATGAAGTTGTTAAAAGTACAATAAGCGCTCTGCTTTTAATTAATTATATATTGGGACAAAATTGTACACCGAAATTAGAAAAATCTCCTTTGGGAGAAAAGTTTTCTTTTAAGGTTATTTTGGCTAGTCTCTAGTAATTATACATTTTATAAAATAACAATTAAGTATATGGGCTGTCCTCATTTAGCCGTGTGTGTACCTGGTATTTATCACATTGTGGGGACCAAATGTCCCCACAAGGAATTGTAATACCAGTCAATTTTGACCTTGTGGTGACATTTTTTAGGTCCCCGTGAGGAAAGCTTATAAATCATACAAAATCTAAAAAATGCAGAAAGTTTCCTGTGAGGGGTAAGGTTGGTGTAGGCTGATAGAAAATAGTTTGTACAGTATAAAAACCATTACGCCTATGGAATGTCCCCATAAAACATGCAAATGCAATGTGTGTGTGTGTGTAGTGATGGACTAATTAAAGCTGTTGGGCCAGCAGACATCATTGAGTTTCAGTTCAAAGGAGCAAAGTTTGACAATGTTCTGGATGCTTCTGGCATGTGTGTCATCCCTGGTAAGTGTTACATCTACCACCGTGTCTGTTGACAATTCCTTTAAAAAAAAGTTGAAAGAATCTTAACACAATGTTTCAGGCCTGGTCGATGCACACACACATCCAGTATGGGCCGGAGACAGAGTGCATGAGTTTGCCATGAAGGTGTTGCACCCTTTTTTTCCCCCATCTGTTTCTACTCTTGCATTTTATATTATATGAATATATCTTTAAGTCTTTGTGTCAGAGAAGTTATCTGAACAAGCATCTTAATACAAGTAATGAAGTATTTTCATTGTGCCCTGTTGTGTGTGTACAGCTGGCTGGTGCCACATATATGGAAGTGCATGAAGCAGGAGGTGGAATCCATTTCACAGTGGCACATACTCGCTCAGCAACCGAACGACAACTATTAGATGGGTTACAGAGCCGTCTGGAGCGCATGATGAGAGCTGGAACCACGCTGGTGGAGTGTAAGAGCGGATATGGGCTTGAGCTGGACACTGAACTCAAGATGCTGAGGGTGATCAATTCAGCCAGAAACTCACTGCCAATCGGGATATCAGCAACATACTGCGGAGCACATGCAGTACCCAAGTACATAGTCTTTATAACAAACACTATTACTGTTTTTGATCAAATAAATGCAGCCTTGGTGAGCATAAGAGACCAACCCCAAATGTTAATTTGTTTAACATCCATTTTCTCAGAGGTAAAACTATGGAGGAAGCCACTCAGGACATTGTGGCAGTGCAGTTGCCCAAGATAAAAACGCTAATTGCTTTCAGGTGAACTGCAGGTGGACAACATTGATGTATTTTGTGAGAAAGGTGTGTTTGATCTGAACTCAACACGTTGCATACTCAAGGCTGGCAAATATATGGGCCTCAACATCAACTTTCATGGCGATGAACTCCATCCCATGAACTCGGCACATGTAAGCATGCATACTTTTATACTTTAATAAACGTTGAAATTGTCGTTTCTTACATCATCTGTGTCTCTTCCTTGTCCACCTGTCTAACAGCTTGGGGCAGAACTTGGCGCTTTAGCCATCAGCCATTTAGAAGAAGTGACAGATGATGGAATTGCTGCAATGGCAAAAGCTAAAACATCAGCAGTCCTCCTGCCCACCACTGCATATATATTAAGGTAAATAACTACAATGTTGATGTTTTCCTTAAAATAATTGGAAGAAATCAGGGATTTGATTCTCCTTGTGTCTGTTGAAGGCTGTCTCCACCACGTGCGAGAGATATGCTTGATGCTGGAGTCATAGTGGCCCTTGGCAGTGACTTCAACCCCAATGCCTACTGCTACTCAATGGTGACCATAAGACTCAAAACTTTTTGGAATAAAAGTTATCAGTAGAAATGTAACGTGACCACTTAATTTCATTAATTTCATTCTGTTTTTTCTGTTTATTAGCCTATGGTGATGCACTTGGCATGTGTGCTGATGAAGATATCTATGCCAGAAGCTTTGGCTGCAAGTACTATAAATGCAGCCTATGCTCTCAACCGTTCACATACGCATGGATCGCTTGAAATCGGGAAACAGGGGGACCTTGTGATCATCAATGCACCACGGTTAGATCGTATCCATACAATAACTAGAGATCTACGAGGGCAACTGCTGAATAGTTTACGTTCGAATAAGGCATAAAAATAGTTATATATTAAAAAACAGGGTTATTAGTTAATTAAAACTAAAACAAAATAAAATGTAATTTGAAATAAAATAAACATTAACTGAAATAAAATTAAATGCTTAAAAAACTTTAACTTATTTTATTTCAGCTAGTTGCCAAGTCAACATTTCTCATTTTTGTTTAGTTCAACTTTAAGTACTTAAAGGGTTAGTTCACCCAAAAATGAAAATTCAGTCATTAATTACTCACCCTCGTGGCGTTCCAAACCCGTAAGACCTTCGTTCATCTTCGAAACACAAATTAAGATATTTTTGATTGAAATATGAGGGCTCTCTGACCCTCCCATAGACAGCAAGGTAACTACCACGATCAACGTCCAGAAACGAAGCAAGGAGATCGGTAAAATAATCCATGTGACATCAGGGGTTCACAACATATAGTACGAGCTAGAGAATACTTTTTGTACGAAAGAAAAAAACGACTGTATCACCAAGTCGGTATCCTCGCACACACTGGCGCAATTTTGAGAATATACGATGTAATGCATATGTGTCTGTGTGAGCTGCACACGCCGGGAGGTAAACAGAGTATCCGCGTTGCCGCAGTCACACAGATTCAACAATAATCGTTACGTTATGGATATTCTCCAAAATGGCACCAGGGTGACTCGTAGCTTCGTAATACGTTGATCGTGGTAGTACCCTTGCTGTCTATGGGAGGGTCAGAGAGCCCTCAGAATTCATCAAAAATATATTAATTTGTGTTCCGAAGATGAACGGGGGTCTTACGGGTTTGAAATGACATGAGGGTGAGTAATTAATGACAGAATTTTTATTTTTGGGTGAACTATCCCTTTAAGTACTACTGTTAAAAAATGAATAATAATGACAAAACACAACAAAATTACTAAAATATCAACTAAAATGAGTGAAAACTGAAAATATAAAAATAAAATATAATTAAAAATATTAACATCAAATAAAATCAGTTATTGAGATTCAGATATACAGGTTTGGATTATAACTGGTGCTTGATGGGACTTGATAAGGAGGTTGTTATAATTTGAGTTCTCTTCCTCTCTGTTGCAGGTGGGAACATCTGGTCTACCAGTTCGGAGGCCATCAGGAGCTCATCAGATATGTAATAATCAAAGGCGAGATTGTTTATGAAAACGATAAAGTCTTGAACCTTTGAGGATTCTGCACCATGGACCAATCCCTCAATGAATCAACAAAAGATCATGTGGTAAAGTTTTATTACCATGGTTAGTAAACCACATGGAGCCACACTGAATTATAAAACAAAAAAAACATGGTTTGTTGATAAAAAATACATAAATAAATAATTTCTATAAATATTCACACAAATTAAAGGTTATTCTGTTTACAAAGGCTGTATAAACTCATACAAACTTGTTTTGTATCAGTGTGTCCTTCCATCTCCAAAAGGTTTCTGTCATCGTAAAGGAAATGCACGGTTTAGTACCAGCTCCGTCTTCTCTCCTCCTAATGCACATGCATCTAACACGCACAGTAGTCTTTGATTGGTCAACTGGTTTGCTGTGGCGATCAAGTCAGCTGTTGGAGAAGAAAGAGAAACCAGATTTAAATGTTTAGCTAATTTATTCCCACAGGAAATAAAATAAAGTTTTAGTGGTAGTTGTTATATTTATTTAATTGAAATAAAAATAATTCTCACATACAAGTAGCTTTACCATAGGCTTATTAAAAAAACAATAAAAACACTGGCATTTTTTAGCAGAATGTAGTATGAATAAAACTCCTGCGATTTTTTTTGTTGTTGTTGAAAGCATTATCGAATAAACTAAAATATGGCAATTTATGTGAATGCACTGAAATTCGTTCTGAATAAATAAAGCCCATTTGCTTCATATTTACCAGGGCTTGGGGGCGGGGCATGTGGTGAAAAGCCTCCATGTGATAGGATAGACTCCCAGGAGTTATTGTGCGAAAGGGGGAGGGGCATCCAGTGCAAGTTTCCCGGGGCAGCAGGCAGAAAAAGAACATCAAGCATCACTCCATCTGATAGAGCTTAAGCAGAGAAATTAAAAAATAAAAAACTTTGGTCACAATACTACAAACACGCTGTGACTAACACTCGAACTTCATGCAAAAATAAAAACATGTTTGTGTGTGTGTTTTAAATGTGCACCTCTCATTGTCAGAGTGAAGTAGCCAGTGTAGCAGGAGGCGGGGCTAAATGACTCCAGCTCTCTCTGTGGGAGGAGCTTGTGAAAGTTGTTAACCTGCAGCCCCACGGCAACAGCCTGGACGTGTCGCCGCTCATAACAAAAAAGCCGTGGCAAAGTTTCATTGGCAACACGTGTCAGCCCCAGGCGGGCGGTCATGGGACTAGTGGGCGGCGTCAAGAAGTCTCCGTCTTCATCTTCATCATTACTGTCATCTTCCTGTTCTCCGACTAGAAACTCCATGGCGCCATCAAACAGGGAAAAATCTGCAGGGCACAGGGACACAATGATCTTTCTCTTGAAATTCATATCAAATTTGCTTTTCACAAGCGATTTTTTGTCAATATTCATTGTTAATCCTGATTAGCTTTCTGGTTTCATGGTGAAATGATGTGCAGGATGAATCCAGTCATTTTTATGGCTCTTACCTCTCTCCGCATCATCCTCCGTTGCAAGTGGTTGCAGAGGTGGTGCCAGCCTGAAGAAGAGAGTATTATTATTCTCCACTCAATAACAGCAGTTCTTCTCTATCGGACAGAAACCAAACATTCGTACCTCTTTCTAGGACTAGTACTGCTGAAAAGATTCCGCTTCACAGGTGTCCTGTGAGGTTCAGACCTGTGGTAAAAACAGTCTTGAAGGACAGTTTACCCAAAACTGAAAATGTAAGATATCCTATGATCTTCCTTAGAAAATTGAAAAGGAGTGCTTTAGCTGCTCAGTCCCATGCAGTGACAGTGAAGTTATTACTACCACGGTAGTTATCGAATCTCATTTACACTTCTGCTCATGTTGTAGGTTGCAAGACATTTTTTGATGATTTTTGGACAAACCTGTCCATACTTATTACATCAGAAACCCAAGATAACACACACAATCACACACCCCTCTCTTTGCCGTCGTACTCTAGGACTGAGTGGAGCTGATGGAAGATCTGAATACGGTGTTCTCCCACTGTCCTATAAAAGAAAAGAAAATAGAGATATAGCAAAAAGAGTTACACTACTGTTCAGTTTGGGGTTATTAATTATTATGTTGTTGGTTGTATAATAGTGTGGGTTATTTGTTGCTGTCTATGTATATACCTCTCTATGATGGTAGCAGGCTGCAGTGATGACACACTGAATAGCAAACTGCCGCTTCTCTCTATAAATTAACTTCTCACATTCTAATTTCATCTCTCCTCCACTGATGAGACCAGCTTCCCCTGCAAACACACACTGAAATTAGTCACAGGAAGAAAACCTGAAATGGTACAGCAACACATTTGAGTACTGAATTCATTTCATCACACTACACAGTACAGGCTGTCATTATCTGGCATTATTCCATGCTTAGTCCATTCAAAAACATATCTATTTTTACATAAACCCTGGCAAAATCTAGAAACATTCTCAAATAGCTTTCTGCTTCTCACCGTGTCGGTTTTCCATGAAGTTATGCAGTGAAACAGGAAGTGGTGGGTATTTGAAATATCCTCCAATCACAGCTCTTTCCAGCAGACTGCTCTCATCCACCTGCCTCAGCCAGTGGAGAAACTGCCGGATGGGCCGTATCCCTCTGTATGGCATCACGGGGTGAGACCCTGTGCCTGTTTTTATGTTTGAAAATAATAGCATTGGATTCTTTCAATTCTGAAATAAGTCTATAGTTACTACAGGTTTTGAAAATGTTTTTGAAAGAAGTCTCTTAAGCTCAGGCTGCATTGGTTTAAACAAAAGTACAGCAAAAGCAGTAATATTGTAAAATATGATTACAATTTAAAATACTTGTTTTGTATTTTATAATATTTTAAAATGTAATTTATTCCTGTGATGGCAAAGCTGAATTTCCAGCATCATTACTCCAGTCTTCAGTGTCACATGATCCTTCAGAAATCATTCTAATATGCTGATTTGGTCCTCAAGAAACATTTCTTATCATCATCAATGCTAAAAACTGCTTAATATTTTTGTGGAAAACAAACAGAAAGTTCAAAACAGCATTTATTTAAAATAGAAATCTTTTGTAACCTTATAAATATCTTTTCTGTCACTTTTGATCAGTTTGATCTTCCTTATAAAGGTTATAACTTGTCAACAAAAAAAGCCCAAACATTTAAACAGTAGTGTATATTATATGTCTGATTCATAAAGGTGTGTTAAGTGTGTTATTCACCTGTGCAGTAAACCTGGGTCTGCGATGTGTTGGTAAGATATTCAAAAGTTGTAGCTCTGTCAACTGCACTCCTGATCAGCTTTAGTCTAGTGCAGACAAGCAGTGCCACTGAATAGAAAAAAATCTAAATTGATAGTTTGTCTATAATAATGATACAGAGACAGTGAAGAAAACTATTTACTTGGACAGATGCGGCTTTGAATGTCAGGCTGTGACGTGGAGAAAAGCTTGAGCATGATTGGCTTGTCTGATGTTCTGTCTGCCAGCTGAAGCCAACGATACTCCTCGATTTCTGACCTTTGCCCATCTGTAAGGGGAAAGGTTTTCAGTCTTTTGGCTAAAGATGCATATTGAGCATACTTCTGTGTGTACCGAACGTCCCACCTTTCCTCCTGACACGTTCTGGTCGACCCACAAAGATCACAACACCAATGATGTCGCAAATGTGGCCTTGTGGACAACTTGGAAGCTCCTGCCTGTAAAGCACGATTTCTTTGATTTCAATTAAAGACTATAAAGGATACTGGGATTGTGATTTTGTACACATACCCACAGATGAATGAATGAGGCAGGTCTGGTAAAATCCAGTCCGGCGAAATCTGGTTCTTGGGGATGATAGTTATTTGAGCAGTGGGGTTCCTGGAATTAAGACTGATCTCTGAAGGATGAACAGAAGGTTCAAAGAAACAAAATATGTCTGAATAATATCCATGTTATAAATAAGAACTAATATTTTTTTATCTTATTCATATACTGCAACAGACACAAACCTTCAATAGTTTTAGGTCAGTAAAGTTTTTAAAAGACATTTTTAAAACATTAAGGAAAAATTTATAATAATGAAAATATATGAAAACAGTTCATTTAAACTGTAAAAAATATTTCACAATATTACTATGCAACTGTATTTTTTGATCATATAAATGCAGCATCGGTGAGCATAAAAGATCATTAAAGAAAAGATAATTTTGATTAAAAATCAAAAACATAACCTGGCCGACACAAAACTTTTGAACGGTAGTGTGTATGTCATAACTTCATATGCTAGATGAGTTTAATGTTCTCTCTACCAATGTGTGGCTCTGATTCCTGCCCCGTGCGGCTGCTGTAACTCTCCTTGACTCTGTAGCGACACAATCTTACAACCTGACCCGGATGAAGGATTCGGTACCATTCCAGACAGACTGTGTTCCACAGCACAACGCAGGCACTGGATGAGCCGTCACCAACCTGCAGCTCTGCCTGAGGACAACAGATTGATGGAAGAAGCTAAATTCAACGTCAAACCAATCTTGTGATGCATAACTAAAATGAACCAGTTTAGACTGGCATACAGATGAACAGTTGAAGTTAAAGTTGAAGAAGTGCCCACAATATTAGTCAATAAATATCAAATATCGCTTGATATACTGCATCTCTGCTTCTTATTAGATTCGTTCTTACCAAAGCAACTTGTATTCTTCCAAAAATTACTACAAATGTTAAAAACAATATTTATTTTATTACATATGACCAAGTTCCTACTGTTAACAGATATTTGCACGGAAAAGGATGTCTTGTATTTGACCTCTGACCTTATAAGGACATTCACATTTCTGATCTGCTTTCCCGTAATAAATCAGTCTGGATTTGTGAAGGATCCGCACACACAAAGCCCCCCGGTAACGCCGAGATCCACTCAAGAAATGTCTGCGTACTTCTGCGAGGGAAACAGTGGAGCCAATATCTGCCACCAGAAACAAAGGCACATGCATGAATTTAATTTGTGTTCCACAGGAAAAAAAGTAAGTCATGCAGGTTGAAGGTGAGTAAAACATCAAATTTATTATTTAATTTAATTTATTTATTTGGAGTGAATTATCCCCTTGTGTTTGAAGGTGAATTTGACCAATGTATTTCATGGTTAACAGCCACTGGATAATAAATATTTTGTTATGCTAATTTCTCTACTACTGTCTACAGTTTTCCACACTTCTTCTGTTTAAAATCTTTTAGAAAATGTTTCAAACTTGTTTAAAATATTCAAATATGTGACCCTGGACCACAAAACCAGTCATAAGTAGCACAGCTATATTTGTAGCAATAGCCAAACAATACATAGTATGGGTCAAAATGATCAATTTTTCTTTTATGACAAAAATCATTGGGATATTCAGTAAAGATCATGTTCCATGAAGATATTTTGTACATTTCCTACCGTAAATATATCAAAACTTAATTTTTGATTAGTACTACGCACTGCCAAGAACTTCATTTGGACAACTTTAAATGCGATTTTCTCAATATTTAGATTTTTTTGCACCCTCAGATTCCAGATTTTGGAAATCAGATTGCCAAATATTGTCGTATCTTAACAAACCATACATCAATGCAAAGCTTATTTATTCAGCTTTCAGCTGATGTATAAATCTCAATTTAAAAAATAAAAGTCCCTTATGACTGGTTTTGTGGTGCAGGGTCACATATTCAGTTTTTTAATACATAAATGTTTTCATGTGTGATAAGTATTAATATTAAAGGTTGTTGAAATCCAGTTAATAATACAATAATGTTAAGTATTTTAGAGGGAAGCTGTTTAGGTGAAAAATATAGGTCCCAAGTGATATGTTTATAAGTGAGTGATTCACTTTCATCTTCCACACCATGTATCTCCTCCTCCTCCTCCTCCGCGTCGGGTTCAGAGGGAGCCGTGTCCCGCCACATCTCTCCACAGAAGTCGTGATTATTCCACAGCGGCAGATAGCAGCTCCTGCGCGCTCTGAGCGGACCTGCGCTCGGCTCTGCTCCCATCCACGGAATGGCCCTCACATTGACGGAAGAGAGCGCCCTCAGAGCGGCATCGCCGCCGGAGAGTCTGTCCACCTCCAGGCTGCACGCATGAAAAGACGCGCTGTCTTCCCCGCGGCTGAGCTCCACATGCCGTATGACGGAGCCGCAGCGGAGCACATTGACGCTGATGAGTCTGTTGACCGCGGGATCCAGAGACACGCGGATCTTACAGTCTCCATCCGTGATAGTGGCCTCGAACAGACTCTCTGACATGGAGATGCTGTCCGGGAAACGGAGCGCGAAGTCCGCGTCTCGGCCGTAGCGCTCCAGAGAGATCACGTACAGCGGCTCCGAGCGGGTTCGCGCTCTTGGGGAGGAAGATGTGCTGCATATTAACCTGTTTAGGGTCTTTTTGAGAGTGCAGCACTCTGAGGAGCTGCCTGACAGCGCGGCCATGTTCGCGCGACACAATAACAATGCCGCAAAGCATTATGGGAGATTGAGTACAGCACAGAAAGACAACGAAAATAAAATGTAGGCTATATGCCCAGTTGTGTTGTTAAAATGCGTGTTTGAGCAGTCCTAACTAAAAGCAACTTGCACTGACTGTCTGAAAAAAAAAAAAAAAAACATGCCAGTGCCAGTGCCATGATGTGTATGAAGATGACACAAGTAAGTTTAAAACAAAAAAAACTAGCCTACTTAAAGATTCTAATTTAACTAAGGTGTAATCCTGGTTTAATCTAACACCTGGCTGTGAAACTAGGCCATAATGTTGAAAACAATTACTGAAATCAAGAATGAAATGAAATAAGAAATAGACAAAAATAAAATAGAAAAAGACGCAATTCTCAAAAATGAAAGAATGAACAGAACAAATAGAAAGAAAAATATATAGTAGAAATATGAAGCGTGTATGTGATCCTGGGGCACAAAACCAGTCGCAAGAAGCGCACGGGTATATTTGTAGCAATAGCAAAAATACATTGGATGTATTTTTTTATTATTACTGATTGGAGTCAAAATGATCAGAAGAATCATTAGGATATTAAGTAAATATCACGTTCCATAAAGATATTTTGTAAATTCCTAGGGGAAATTATGCATAAAATCTCCATTCTGACTTTATGACTGGTTTTGTGATCCAGGGTCACATATGAATTATATTTGAAGAAAGAAAATGAAATGAAATGAAGGAACTTTTATTTTATTTATAAAAAGATTGAAATAAAAATATTAAGAAATGAAATAAACAACATTATAAATAATAAAGAAATAAAGAAACAACGTTGACCTAAAAAGCAGAAAATCAGATGCACGGGTGAAGATATATAAGAGAAAACAAAGATAAAGGAGAAAACTACAAATATTTTATTCAAATAAATATATAAAGAAAACGATGAAATAAAGATTAATAAAATACAAAAATAAAGACTAGTAAAATCATATAATAGTATATATATCATACTACTTGTTTCAGTTTTTATAACCATTTCTTACTATGTGTAAGTTGTTGTTTTTTAGCATGTGTGTTTGGCAGTTTTTATTTTTTAGGATTACTGATAAACTACATTTGGTTTGTATTATTTTTATTTGTTATTTATTTAAATTTTAGTTGCATTATGTCTGAATTTATTATGTCTGTATAGATCTTTTATTAAGTTTTTAGTTTGATTTAATTTGATTAGTTATTTTAATACTTCAACAAACTAAATGGAAATGAAATATATATATACTGAATTTATAAATGTGTATGTGAATACAGTATATTGTATGTGTGTGTGGTTGTACATACATGTGTAGTTGTTTTTTTGGTGTTTGCTTAGTGTTATGTTAGAATCATTATTATACTCATATACCTTTTGTTGAATTGTTTTTAGCTTTATTTTTTGGTTTTTCATTTAAATGTTAAGTTTTGAAATGTTGTTGTATGCATTTGTCATTTTTATTGAATCTCTTTATTTCTAAAATGTGTATAGATAGTATTTATGAAGTTTCAGCTTTTAGTTTTGGATCTGTTTTTAGTTGTTTTAATACTACAACTGATTGCTTCTGTTGTCCTCATTTGTAAGTCGCTTTGGATAAAAGCCTCTAATAAATGACTAAATAAATAAATAAGATATAAAATGATTACAATAAAGACTAAATAAATAAAAAATAACTTTGAAAAAAAGTTACAGAAAAGTAAATACATGAAGATAAAAATATAGAAAGTCAAGTATGTAAATAATAAACGAAAATCTGAAAGAAAAGGAAAGAAAGACATTTTGACAGCAGTGTGAGCTGCAGAGCATTTGGGTTCCATGACAGCGCGATGAAAACACACAGGACGCCATCTAGCGGTCACTGCGAGTCACTGATGCAGCGCAATGAACGCACAGCTCCTCAGGCGAGCGTGGACTCAGGAGTGGTATCCCGTATGAGCGGACTTTAAAGAAGACACTTTAAAGACCGCAGCATGGACACAATTTATTAGCAGTTCTCTATTCCAGTGTCTGAAGCCTGCTGCCCGGACTCTTGTGCAATGTGGAAATATTACAAAAACGGAGTTGTACCGAAAAGAAACAAGCAGAAATCGGTAAGATTGTATTTTCAATGTAATATATTTTATCCTTTTAAAGTCAATACAGAAGACTTTTCCTCCGTGTAAATTTAAAATGGATTATTTATGTGTAGCACTTTCTATTCTATTTTAATTCTACTTTATCTATATTTATCTTCTTTTTTGTTTTATTTTTTGTTTAAAAACAACAACAACAACAAAAAACTAACAAACACTAGCTTCCTATTTTTTCTATTCTATCTACTTGTTTTCTTTGTGTGTGTGTGTGTATATGTGTGTGTGTGTGTGTGTGTGTAGTGGTGTGTGTGTGTGTGTGTGGTAGTGTGTGGTTGTGTGTTGTGTGTGTGTGTGTGTGTATGTGTGTGTGTGTGTTGTGTGTTGTGTGTGTATGTGTGTGTGTGTGTGTGTGTGTGTGTGTGTGTTGTGTGTGTGTGTGTGTGTGTGTGTGTGTGTGTTGGTGTGGTGTAAGTGTGTGTTGTGTGTGTGGGTGTGTGTGGTAGGTGGTGTGTGTGGTGTGTGTGTGTATGTAATGGTTTATTATATGGTGGGGACTTAAACCTGAGTAAACACAGACTCATGGGGACTGTGTCACGGTGGGACTAAATGTGGTCCCCACGGGTACAAAGCTGATAAATCATACAGAATGAAGCTTTTCTGAAAATCTTATAGAATATACGGTCTGTACAGTCGAAAAACCATTACGCCTATGGAATGTCCCACAAGGATAGCAAACCAGACTGGTGGTGGTGTATAATTATATATATATATGTGTGTGTGTGTATATGTGGTATATAATATGTGTATAATGTATAGTGTAACACTATGTGTAATATATATATATCGGTATGTGTTGTCATATATATATATAGATATCTTATATATATATATTATATATACACCTTGCTAAATGTTGGTGTTAGGCTAATCGAGGGGGGGGGGGACTTGTCTTTGCACTTATATATTGTGCTCGTTTGTAGTTTTGACGGCTCTATGTACTTAGTGGTCGCGCTTTGGATAACAGCGTCTGCTAAATGACTAAATAAATGTGTATGACAGCTAAATCATTAAAAGTGCAATTATTGAAATAAATAGACAAAGTCAACTCACATAATCATATAACAGATATATTAAAAACTGAATAAGCATGTGTTACAACTGAACAGGAGAATGAAGTTGTCAACCTCCCTCCCATTTCCAATGGGATTCCCGCAAAGTCAGCAGTAGGCCTACTGGTAAGCATTTTCATTGATTAATGTTTGTCCTTTTTTTAATTAACAAGCCTAGTTGTGCCAGTTTCTTTCTTTAGCAGTGGAAGACTTTGCATCAGCTGCAACACAATCTGTTAATTTAGTGTTGCTAATTAGGCTTCTTGTGTTACTTGGGGAAGCCAATCATTTGAGCTGTTTGTGTACCACACTCTGTTGCTCCATCATTTAAGATGCATGACTTGTTCAGGATCACCACACCAGGGGCCAAACCACAGCCCAAAGACTGCAGGAGCTGTTCTTCTTCTCTCAGGGCCTGAGGGATCACGGGCCCCTGGACAGAACTGTCAGGAAGAAGGTGTGGAATGAAAGATTTCAAATTTCATTGAGTTCAGAAAACAGATCCCATATTTGTATGTTGTGAGATGTATGTGCTAATATATTGTATGATTTCCTTAATTATGTGATAGAAAAACATTTTAGGCCACCAGAGTGTTCCATTATCCAGAGTGAGTGTGGAAACAGAACTGGAAATCACGGCGCACCTTAAAGTAAGTTAAATTAATTCATGTTTCAGAATCTATTTTAGTCTAATATTGGGTTCTGATAGATAAGTAATGACTATTCTTAGGATTATCAGGCTTAAACCATGTTTATTGTTCTTTATTGGATATATAGCCTATCAGAAAAAGTAATGAAGTAAAGACTTTTATAAATTTTTATGAATTTATAAATAAATAAAACAAATATGAAAATAAATTTAATAGGAAATGCATGTATGAAGATGAATGAAGTATAAAAATATTTTTGAAATAGGAAATAATAAAATAAAGAAAATGAATGTGAAAAAACAATTACAATTAAAGGAATAAGTAATGATTATTCTTTATTTAAAATGCGTTGGATTATCAGGATTAAATCATGTTTATAGCACTTTAATTATTGCATTAGTTAAAACTAAAGACTGATCAAATAAATGTCAAAAAAAATTAAAATCAGGTGCAAAAGATTAATTGCAATTATAGAAAGACTAAATAAAACAAATATTGAAATAAATATAATAGAAAATAAAATCCATGTGTGAAGATAAAGGAGAAAAATATAAAAATATTTTGAAAAACAAAGTAAAAAATGTATAAAGAAAAAATAAAATAAAGACAGACAAAATATAAATATTAAGAAAAATGAAAATCAAATATAAAAAATACCACAATGGTCAAAAATCGAATGAAGTATTTTCTGAAAGGATCATCTAAATTTGAGAAATTCCAACAAAGGAAGCTGCAAATTAAAATCATTAGTTAAATTATAAATTTTTCTCTGTTCCAGTACCATTTGCATCAGCGTCATTTGAAGGGAACCACTCAGAATTCGTCTCTTGAGGAGAAAGAAGCCGCAGTGTTTCAGCAAACGAGGTTCAAGGTTAGTATATGTTAACGTTTTAAGCATTTATTATAATTATATAATTTACGCAGCCATGATGTGATCTAACATACATGAACGAATTCTTCTTTGGTGTTAAAGGACCAAGCTTCGTCAAACGGTCCTCCTGATCTCCTGCAGAGCCTTGTGCCACTAGATAAGATAGAGAAGGAAGAAAAAGAATACAAAAAGGAAAAGAAAGAGGGAACAGTAAATGTTCAAAATGCATCTTCATGTACGGATGAGGCCCCGGAGGGCCAAGGCTCTCTGTCTGAGGGACCATTTAGAGCTGCGGGTGTTGACTACAAACAAAGATCAAATGCAAGAGATCCAAAACGGCAAGATCATTCTTCTCCAAACACCTTACATGATGACAATATTTCATCATTACATTTTAAACACAGGAGATTCATGATCTATCTGTGTGGTGGATATAAAGGTAAGGTGGATATAGATTCTCTCAACAACACATATCCTTTGCTAGATCGCTAGATTATTGAAACACACACACACACACACACACACACACATACATATAGTTCAAAAGTTTCATATTTTTAATGTTTTTATGCCCGACCAAGTTTTATAATTTGTAAAATATTATTACTATATAAAATGAACTGTTTGCTTTTTGAATATATTTTAAAACGTAATTTGTTCCTGTGATGACAAAGCTGAATTTTCAGTCTTTAGTGTGACACCATCTAGATAATTCATTTCTGTCACTTTTGATTAATTTACTGTTTCCTAGTTTAATAACACTTTAATTTCTTAAAAAAAAAATCGTACTGACCTCAAACTTGAATTTAGCTATACTTGACATATGTTGTGTGTGTAGATACCGTCCCAGAGCGCAGTGCACTGATGGAGAGTGTGTATCCGCGGCTGTATCTACACTGTAAGCAGAGAGGATATGATTTCAGGATGATAGACCTGCGTTCAGGAGTCGGAGATCCTGTTTCGGACAATCATGATTTGGCAGAGATGCACACGGAGACACTTAGACGTTGTCAGGAGACTGAGGGGCCAACTTTTATTGTAGGTTTAGTTGCACACAGATCATTTACCTTCCAAGAGAGTCTCATGGGGAGAAAATTGTAGTATTTTTATCAATATTTAAGCCATAGACTTTTTCCCTTTCTTGTAGGTGTTCACTGGACAGAAGCATGAGATACGGTCACTGCCGAATACGATTCCTCTAGCAGATTTTGAAGCTATTTTAAAATTTGTGGAGAGAAGCAAGAAGAAGCTGTCTAGGAGGCAGTCAGACATGGCAGACGAGTCACAGCTCAGTATAGACACCGGTGACAGTGGGCCTAGTCTAGGAGCAAGAACACTTAGGACCCCCCGACGTACAAGCGATTAGTTTTATCCGGAGAAGGAACCCCGTTTGTCAGAGAAGGAGCCTTCGCAAAGTTCTGCCGTCATGAGTGAGAACTCCATCTCCAGCAGTTCCACGTCAGATGGAGACGAGATACAGCTGGCCAGGAGCTGGATGGACTACGACCAGGATTTGACTCTCTTGCAGACATGGTATAAGCTGGATAAAAACACAATTCCTGCTGTGTACCGCTTACTTCCGGTCAGGTGAGTGCATGCTTTAGTGACGTAAATCTGCGTATCACATAATAAGCAACATTTTTTACTCTGGCAACTGTATGTTTTCCTCTGAGAATACACCTTAATCAGGGAAGTGCCATATTTCATTTTTCACAGGAATGGAATCAAGGCTGTGAGGGATAGAAGTACGGTGTGTTCAATGCATTGTACTGTTGTTTAACAACACACCGGCTGTTCAGCTGAGGAAAAGTCTTTCAGTAGACAAAAGTCCATAAAATAGTTTGAAATCTGTGAGTGGCGAAAATGACATGATCTAGGACCTTTATACGGTGCTTGCCATTGTAAAGAACATAAGTCTGTCCCTCACAGCCTCATTTTCTTCCGCATTGAATTCAATATTGCGTCTAACCTGACTAAGGTCAATTTCTTGTGAGTAAAATAGTAAAACATATCTTTTCATCAGTTCCATTTATAGAATATGAACAGCACGAGTATATATCAGTATAACAACACTGCTTAACTACTTGTTAACTACTTGTTAAACGAGTTGAAAACAATGGAGTAATTGCTGCTATTGTTACTGAGCTTTTCATATTCAACTCTCTTGTTTGGTTCCCATGGCAGAGATGGCAGACACAATATAACTTGAATGGTTGCAGCTGTTATGTTTAAGAGTTGTTAGAATTAGAGGTCTTAAACCAACATAGTTCTAGTAGCTGGAACACATTCCTCTGGTTTCATAAAGGAATATTTCACCCAAATAATACAATTCTTTCATCATTTAATCACTCTCGTGTCATTCCTGTATGGCTTTCTTTCTTTCGTGGAACATAAAAGATCATTTGAAAAATGTCTTTTTTTTCTCCATCCATAAAGAAAGTGATAATCAGCCAGTATTTGGACTTTTTAAAAGTTTTTTGTATTGGTTTGACAACTGTGTCCACTTGGCCAATTAAAAGAAGTGTTGGTCCTTTCTGATTTATCCCTTTAATTGAATTCAAATGCTTTTGATTTTCATTCAGATGCTTTTTTGTTCATTTCATATTAGCACACATCACCCTGACTACCTCAGTCGGGATGGGCATCGCAGGAAGCTGGGAAGGAAGGCGTGGCGCTCTTTCTGTGTGAAGCTGTGGAACGTGCTGTGGCGATCTGGACCTGAGGCCATTGGAGAAGAAGCCACCTGCCATCTGCTTAAAACAGGCATGAGTTTAGCTGTCATAAGGAAGTTTTGTGTCAATCACAGATGTAGAATACATGTGCACTTGACTTACTTGGAAGCCTATACTCTTAAAAAATAAAGGTGCTTCACGATGCCATAGAAGAACCTTTTTTTCGAAATGGTTCCATAAAGAACCTTTGACATCTGAAGAACCTTTCTGTTTCACAAAAGGTTCTTTGTGGCGAAAGAAGGTTCTTCAGATTACAAAAAGGTAAGAAAGAGATGGTTCTTTAAAGAACCTTTGACTGATTGGTTCTTTGTGGAACCAAAAATGGTTCTTCTATGGCATCGCTTGAAGAACCTTTTGAAGCACCTTTATTTTTAAGAGTGTAGTTGAATCACAAAGCCAAATGTTGCACATGTTTCAGTGTTGGACTGGGAAGTGGAACAGGGTCTTGGAGGAAAGCAGCCTCCGGAGGAGTACAGTCACTGCTATAAGAGGATCATCACTGACCTTCTGTACAATCTGAAAAATGAATACGCACCACAGTTTATAGACCTGCACAAAGGAAGATCTGAAATCAATCAAACCTTGCATCAAGCTCAGCAGCGCTTCATACGCAACATTCACCTCAAGGTCGGTATCTCTCTATCTAGATATCTCTAACTAGTCATGGTACTGTTCAAATATCTGGGGCCATTAAGATTTGATAAAATAAATTAATACATCTATTAATCAAAGATTAATTAAATTGATCAAAAGTGACAGTAAATACATTTATAATGTTAGAAAGATTTCTATTTCAAATACAGTAAATGCTGTTTTTGAACTTCCTATTCATCAAAGAATAATTATCAGTTTCTACAAAAATATTAAGCAGAAATTTGTTTTCAGCATTGATAATAATAAATGTGTCTTGAGCACCAAATCAGCAAATTAGAGTGAAAATTCAGAAAATTCAGCATCACAGGAATAAGTTACATTATCTAAGTCTCTTTTAAAAATATCATGATTGTATTGATGCTTGGGATCAATGGGGGCCTAATGGTTAGAGAGTCGGACTTGTAACCCGAAGGTTATGGGTTCGAGTCTTAGGTCCAGCAGGGATTGTAGGTGGGGGGAGTGAATGTACAGCGCTCTCTCCCACCTTCAATACCACAACTGAGGTGCCCTTGAGCAAGGCACCGAACACTCAACTGCTCCCCGGGCGCCGCAGCATAAATGGCTGCCCACTGCTCCAGGTATGTGTTCACGGTGTGTGTGTTCACTGCTGTGTGTGTGCACTTTGGATGGGTAAATGCAGAGCACAAATTCAGAGTATAGGTCACCATACTTGGCCACACGTCACATCACTTTTCAATTTGTTTATAGTGTGTACATAGTCATTCTGCCTTATGGAAATCGAAATGTGTATTGTTGAGTGTTGTTAAAATTATTCATTAAATCTTGCATTTGAATTATTTTCAAGCTGAGACACACTAATATCCACGAGACAAACGTCAGCTGGGGAAGGAAGGGTCTGAGTGCCAAACACAACAGATCTCATCAGTTTTATGTGGAACGGCTCTGCTCACACTTCCAGCGCACTGTCACTGCATCCCTCAACAAGTAAGATGACACATTCGTCCTTCTGTTCTTCATCTCACTTTATCACTGTCTGTCAAGTTCTTCTCCAAAGTGGTGGCTTCAGACTTATGAAACCAGGGCCGTCAGGCTAAAGGCTCCTTCGACGCAGAGGAAGGAGGTTTTCCAGACTCCGAGTGGAAGAAGAGATTCACCGTCATGTCAGATTTGGGAAAACACTGTGAGTCACAGATTCTACCATGGTTCAGTTTTATTTGACTAGTTTGAATTGAACATAAATGTTCTTTCTTTTTCCTTGTTAGAGCACAGGGCTATGCATTCAGGCAGGACTTTCTGATGGAAATGAAGCGTGCATTTGAATCATCGGCGTCTTCCCAGAATGCTGTGCTGTTACTGGGGGAGCCGGGGTCTGGAAAGAGCACGACACTTGCCACACTGGCACAACTCATACCTAGCTGGATACCTGGGTAGGCTAACAAAGGAAACATGAATTTAAAACATTTAAAGAAGAATTTTTAAGTAGTATCTTGCATTTATTTGATCAAAAATACAAAAAATGGTAATTTTAAAATAACTGTTTTCCATTTGAATATATTTTAAAATGTAATTTATTCCTGTGATGGCATTACTCTAGTCCTCAGTGTCACATGATCCTTCAGAAATCATTCTAATATGCTGATTTGGTGTTTAATCTGTAATTCTGTTTAATTCTTAGGGATGCCAAAGTGCTGATCTGCTTTGTAGGTCTGACATCCGCCAGCAGAAACGCACGTCTGCTCCTCCAGACCCTGTGTCTGCAGTTAGCCAACATCTATAACCTCAAAACAGAGATATCTGAGGTGCATAAACACTTTAAAGATCAATCAAATATTCATAAGGTCTTTTACACCGTATTGGATACACGATATTGTGAGATTGCTTGACTGTCTCACAGATAGTGTTGCACTATGAAATACAGTCTATGTTTTTTCCTCATAGTCACTGTCAGAGTTGTCTAGCGAGCTGTGCTCATTATTGGGCCTGGTGACAGAAGACCGGCCCTTGACCCTGGTGCTGGATGGTCTGGATAATCTGAGTGAGGAACATGAGGCTGACCTTTCCTGGCTTAGTAATGCTTTACTGCCAAACGTCGTCACTGTCCTGTCTGCCGGCACGCAGTCTAAATGTGCTCATATTCTACAGGTAAGCAGATGGGTCATAGAGAATTTACACCACCATTCAAAAGTTTGGGGTTGTTTTAATTTTTTTAAGTCTCTTATGCTTACTAAGGCTCACTAAAAAATACAGTAAAATTGCGAAATATTTTATTCAGTTTATAATAATTGTTACTCTTATACAATAAAATATACTCTTTCATTATATTTTAAAATGTAACAATTTAATCCATTTATTCATGTGATGGCAAAGCTGAATTTTCAGCATCATTACTCCAGTCTTCAGTGTCACATGATCCTTCAGACATCATTCTGATTGGCTGATTTGGTGCTCAGAAACCTTTGTTGTTTTTAATCAATGTTAAAAGCAGTTTTGCTGCGTAATATTTTTGTGAAAACTGTGATACAATTTTCCGGGATTCTTTGATGAATAGAAAGTGAAAAAGAACAGCATTATTTTTTTAAACACTGTTTTGTTTATATACACTTTGTAATAGTGTCTTTTGTAACAGAAAATTTTGTAACATAATTAATGCCTTGCTGGCCCTTCGTAATGAATTAATGGGTCCTGATGAATAAAATTTCAATCTTTAAAAACAGAAAAAAACCAAAACTTTTGATCGTAATATAGTTCTGAATAAGGCCCACGTATGGTGCACGATAAAGGTTAAAGATTTTATTAGGAATATATTTTGTTTCTTTGATTTTATTAAGTAAATGTTATTTATATTTAAAACTCAACTGTAGCTTGGCATTTAACACCGTATGAGAGCAGGTTTTTATGATTGGTTTTGGTCTTATGTTTTTGTGTGTCTATTGTGTTAAATTGAGTATGCTTGTACAGCACTTTGATAAACACTCGTTTTTAAAAGCGCTTTATAAATAAACTTGACTTTGACTTATTTTATATGTTATTTGATTTAAAATTAATAATAGAAAAAAATATAGTGCAAATAATGATCAGAGCAATGATTGTTTTTTGAGGGCAGTCAGTTTCTTGCCTTTCTTTTTTTTCAGTCCCAAGTTAAGGTCACTGTCCTGTCCCTACCGGCCCTTAACCGTAAGGATATCACTTCAGGACTGGTGTCAAGACTAGCATCAGATTTTCGCCAGCTGACTGAAAACCAGTGGAGCCTTTTATTCCAGTCCTGTCTTTCCTGTCCATCCCCTCTCTACCTCAATTTAGCCTATGCTGAGACCAGGAAATGGAGCTCCTTTACACCAAAAGAGAGTCTCAACCTCCCTACGGATCCGAATAAACTTTTCGTGAGCGTCCTTGTTAGTTTGGAGCGAGAGCATGGGCCATGTTTGGTGCGACGCACTGCTTTACTCATATCACTGTCCTGTTCTGGTGTGACCGAGGAGGAGCTTTTGGTGCTTTTGGGGCGTGATGATCATATCACACGTGAGATGGCGGTTTTGCATCATCAGACGATTCCCGTTTCTGAATACTCTCCAGTGCCTTATGCATTTGTGGCACGACTGCTGCATGGTCTGAAGGGTTATGTCACAGAAGTGGAAAGTGACGGCACGTGGGTTCTGCGCTGGACTCATGCAGAGTTCGCCTGCGTCGTCCTGCAGCGATACGCACCAACAGCAGACTCAATAAAAGCTGTACATGCAGACTTTGCAGATTACTTTAATGGGAATGTCCCAAATAGCCAAGTTTTTCAGCCGCTAGCCTGGATCAGGAAGGAGAAGGGAAGGAGGTGCTATGAATTTAATTTGCGCAAGCTCCACTGTTTGCCGTATCATTACATCCACTCCGAGCAGATTATTCCTTTACTCACGCAGTGTCTGTTTGACTATGAGTTCCTGCTGCATAAACTGTGGGGTCTGTCTATCTATCATGTCGAGGAGGACCTTAAAACTGCCGTCATACCAGAGAAGTACGATTATGAGCTCAGCAAACAAGTTTGTTTTGCATGAATAGCTGTTTGATATTATGGATATATATAGATATAATAGAAATAAAAATTATGTATTCTATTTTTTCAAATATATAATAGAAATTTTAATGTTTACATTACAATATACTGTATACCATTGTATAATACAAAACATTTAAATTTTATCATAAATAAGTATAAATATTTTTAAAATATATTTAAGGGATAGTTCACCCAAAAATTAACTTTGTCATTATTTACTCACCCTCATGTCGTTTCAAACCTATATGACTTTATTTCTTATGAGAAGCATAAAAGAAGATTGTGAGAAATGTGTGTGTGTGTGTGTGTGTGTGTGTGTGTGTGTGGTGTGTGTGTGTGGTGTCTATAATACACAACACACAACACAGTGGACGGCAATGAAACAGTTGGTTACCAGCATTCTCAAAATATGAGGGTGGTAAATGATGACAGAAATTTTAATTTCTGAGTGAAATATCCTTTAACATAGTTCAAAAAGGTCAATGTATTGTTATGAAGTGTCAGAAAATGCTGAGCCAGATTATCCTGTGTGTATGTGCCTATATTGTGTGTGTGTGTGTGTGTTACAGAGAGCTTCTGGATGTGAAGGTGTTGGGTCAGGTTTTGTGTCTTTCTCATTCTGTACTATTAAATGATCCATGCCAGCTGGCCTCTCAACTCTTGGGCCGTTTGGAGCGGATCATTTTCCAAGACAAGCCTGTGACTTAGGTACCCACACAAACCTAAGCACCAACACAAACACACACACACACACATAATATATATATATATATATACACACAAATATATATATATATATATACAGTGGGTACGGAAAGTATGCAGACCCCCTTAAATTTTTCACTATTATATTGCAGCCATTTGCTAAAAATTAATTTTTTTCCTCATTAATGTACACACAGCACCCATATTGACAGAAAAACACAGAATTGTGACATTTTTGCAGATTTATTAAAAAGAAAAAACTGAAATATCACATGGTCCTAATTCAGACCCTTTGCTGTGACACTCATATATTTAACTCAGGTGCGGTCCATTTCTTCTGATCATCCTTGAGATGGTTCGACACCTTCATTTGAGTCCAGCTGTGTTTGAATATACTGATTGGACTTGATTAGGAAAGGCACACACCTGTCTATATAAGACCTTACAGCACACAGTGCATGTCAGAGCAAATGAGAATCATGAGGTCAAAGGAACTGCCTGAGAGCTCAGAGACAGAATTGTGGCAAACCACAGATCTGGCCAAGGTTACAAAAAAAAATCTGCTGCAATTAAGGTTCCTAAGAGCACAGTGGCCTCCATAATCCTTAAACGGAAGACGTTTGGGATGACGAGAACCCTTCCTAGAGCTGGCCATCCAGCCAAACTGAGCTATCGGGTGAGAAGAGCCTTGGTGAGAGAGGTAAAAAAAGAACCCAAAGATCACTGTGGCTGACCCCAGAGATGCAGTCGGGAGATGGGAGAAAGGTGTAGAAAGTCAACCATCACTGCAGCCCTACACCAGTCGGGGCTTTATGGCAGAGTGGCCCGACGGAAGCCTCTCTCAGTGCAAGACACATGAAAGCCCAAATGGAGTTTGCTAAAAAACACCTGAAAGACTCCAGTGTGAGAAATAAGATTCTCTGGTCTGTTGAGACCAAGATAGAACTTTTTGGCCTAATTCTAAGCGGTATGTGTGGAGAAAACGAGGCACTGCTCATCACCTGTCCAATACAGTCCCAACAGTGAAGCATGGTGGTTGCAGCATCATGCTGTGGGGGTGTTTTCAGCTGCAGGGACAGGACGACTGTGGAAATCGAGGGAAAGATGAATGCGGCAAGTACAGGGATACATCGGACGAAAACCTTCTCCAGAGTGATCAGGACCTCAGACTGAGCCGAAGGTTTACCTTCCAACAAGACAATGACCTAAGCACACAGCTAAAATAACGAAAAAGTGGCTTCACAACAACTCTGTGACTGTTGAATGGCCCAGCCAGAGCCCTGACTTAAACCCATTGAGCATCTTGGAGAGACCTAAAAATGGCTGTCCCCCAACGTTTACCATCCAACTACTATTGTCCTTTCCCCTGACAGAACTGGAGGATCTGCAAGGAGGAATGGCAGAGGATCCCCAAATCCAGGTGTGAAAAATGTTGCATCTTTCCCAAAAAGACTCAAAAAGGCTGTATTAGATCAAAAGGGTGCTTCTACTAAAAACTGAGCAAAGGGTCTGAATAATCGGACCATGTGATATTTTCAGTTTTTTTTTTAATAAATCGGCAAAAATGTCAAAAATTCTGTGTTTTTATGTCAATATGGTGTGCTGTGTGTACAATAATGAGGAAAAAAAAAATAACTTAAATTATTTTATCAAATGGCTGCAATATAACAAAAAGTAAAAAATTTAAGGGGGTCTGAATACTTACCTTACCCACTGTATATATGTGTGTGTGTATGTATGTATATACAGTGGTGTGAAAAAGTTTTGGCCCCTTCCTGTTTTTTTAATTGTTTGCATATTTGTCACACTTAAAAGATTCAGATCATCAAACAAATTTTAATATTACACAAAGATAAGGCAAGTAAATACAAAATGCAGTTTTACATGATTATGATTTTATTAAGGGAAAAAGGCGTCCAAACCTGCATGGCCTACGTGACAAAGTAAGTGCCCCATAAATCTAATAACTGGGTGTGCCAAACTTTGCAGCAACAACTGCCATCAGGTGTTGCGATAACGGGAAATGAGTTTTCACATCGTGGGGAGGAAGTTTGCACATCTTCTTTGCAGAATGTTTTAATTCAGCCACCTTGGCGTGGTTTTCGAGCATTGAAGGACTGTTTAAAAATCTAATAGGATTGAAGTGGACCTTTGATTTGGGGCCACTCCAAAACCTTAATTTGTTTCTGGAGCCCATTCGAGGGGACTGCTGGTGTGTTTGGGATCATTGTCTTGCTACATAACCCAAGTGTGCTTTAGCTTGAGGTCACAAACTGATGGCTGAACATTCTCCTTCAGGATTTTCTGATAGAATTCATGGTTCCATCAGTTATGGTAAGTCACCCAGGTCCTGAAGCTGCAAAAGCAGCCCCAGACCACCACACTACCACCACCATGTTTGACTCTTGGTATGATGTTCTTTTTATGAAATGCTGTGTTGGTTTACGCCAGATGTAACGGGACACACACCTTCCAAAAAGTTCAACTTTTGTCTCATCAGTCCACAGAATATTTGCCCAAAAGTCTTGGGGAGAATCAAGATATTTTTTGGCAGGAGAGACGAGCCTTGTGTTCTTTTTGGTCAGCAGTGGCTTTTGCCTTAGAACTCTCCCATGGATGCCGTTTTTGCCCAGTCTCTTTTCTTATTGTTGAATCATGAACACTGCCCTTAATTGAGGCAAGTGAGGCCTGCAGTCCTTTAGATGTTGTTCTGGGTTCTTTTATGGCCTCTTGGATGAGGCACGTTGCGCTCTTGGAGTAATTTTGGTTGGCCGGCCACTCCTGGGAAGGTTCACCACTGTTCCAAGTTTTCTCCATTTGTGGATAATGGCTCTGACCGTGGTTCACTGGAGTCCCAAAGCCTTAGAAACAGCTTTATAATCCTTTCCAGACTGATAAAAGTCAACTGTTTTGATTCTCATCTGCTCTTGAATTTCTCTAGATCGCGGCATAATGTGTTGCTCTAAGCATGCTTCTCTTTGTCAGACAGCTTCTATTGAAGTGATTTCTTGATTCAACAGGTCTGGCAGTAATCCGGCCTGGGTGTGGCTAGTGAAAATTTACTTCTAAAATAATGTGGTTAATCACAGCTCTTTCATGATTTAACAGGAGGGGGCAATTAATATTTCACGTAGGGACACGTAGGTTTGGACAGCTTTTTTCCTTTAATAAAAGAAATCATAATTTAAAAACGGAATTTTTTTTATTTACTTGCATTATCTTTGTGTAAGATTTAAATTTGTTTGATGATCTGAAACATTAAAGTGTGACAAACATGCAAAAAAATAAGAAATCAGGAAGGGGGCCAACACTTTTTCACACCACTGTATATGTTAAACATGAAGTCATATGTCTATCTACGTGTTGTTTCAGGTGACCCAAGACGATACTCTTTTCTGCATGATCTGTTGGGACAGTGCAAGAGATCTTCTCTACCGGTTCTCGTGCCCTCCTACACCTGCCTGCTTCCTCCAGGTGGACTCGTACACACACTCCTATCAGGTACACGTATTCAATTTCTGGACATCCATTGGAGGGCTCCGTTTCCCAGCATCACCATTCAGTCAGTGATTTTGGCTTAATGTGTGTCCAAGTTCTGATTCTTAGATTAGTAAATTATGTATTTTAAGTGCCACGTTAAGTCATACATGACAAATTATTCTCAGAAGCACTGGTCAGATCGTAGCCTTGAAGCCTTGGGTTTCTTTGGGAATTTCCTAGGGAGTTTTAGAAAGATGGTTTCAGATTTATGAGTAAATTAAAGTCTGTGGTCAACATTATGTGAAGACACATAAAATACACACAGTCATAACTCGTGAGTGAATTTTGAATTTACTGTATGCTTTAAAAATTTAAGTTGATAAGTTACCAGATACATACTACAGCGGTTGTCCGATGAATTATAGGTCAGTTGACAAGCACATAAACTCACATCCTGGTACTTTACACAAAAAGTGGGTAATAGTTCGGCTTTTAGATAACAAAATAAACTACACCAGTGTTGTTATTGTTAACTAAAAATAAAACTGTCTTCATTAATTGAAATAAAGCTGAAATAAAATGTAATATATATATTTTAGAAGATAGTTTTAAACTTAAAAAAAATGTAATTGATAAAAATTAAATTTAAAAATAAGTGCTAAAATTACTAAAACTGAAATAAAAATAAAATAAAGCTAAATAGAAATGAAAACAACACATAACAAAATTACTAAAACAAACTAAATTTAATATAAAAACTAAAAATATGAAAATAAAAGCTAATTAAAAATAGTTACTATGATAGTATATAAATAATGCTAACTTATTTGACTTATTTTATTTTTATTTCATAATATATTTCTTGCCATTCTCAAATGCATGGATTGCTAATATGGATTTTATTCATAGTGCCAAAATTACTGTAAACTTTCTGCAAGCAGAAGAAGGAAGTGAGTTTATGCGGTTTGGCGAATGATCTGTCACGTGGAATTAAACACACAGCTGTCTTGTTAGCATTGGTTTCAAAATTCACGTTTGAGGATTGATGGTGTGGAATTTACTGTATGCTGCAGAACAAGAAGTCTGTTTAAGTGCTTTTTTAACCACACCTTATTTTACTAAAAACTGAAAGCAGTCTTTCTAAAAAAAATTAAAAAAAAACATAGAAAACTCCAAAGGGAACCCATGGTGAACTAGCCTTTCGTTTTGGCCTACAGACTGACCTCATGAGTGAACAGCTCTATAACTCTAATATTCGGTTTATGACCAAAGCATAGAACTCTAAAATAAGATTCTTTATCACATAGTGGCCAAATGATCTGTCCTTAACATCCTGACTCATATTTAACTATAGGTCATATGAGTGCTGTGACAGCTCTGGCTCATGGTCGGCATTACATCATTTCCTGCTCCTGTGATGGAATGCTAAATCTGTGGCGTCTGGATGAGCAAACGAGACCCGTGAGGTCCTTACCGAGAACTCATGGATCTGCAGTAGACTGGGCCGCTGACTCGCTCACCCTCTGTCTGGATGACAGTGTGCTTGTGCTACAGATGGGCCACTGCCTCCAGGTGAGAGAGGTGGATTCTGGGAAGGTGCTGTACATGGAGAAAGATTCTCTGGATGTTCCTGTGGTCACAACTGCCTGCGATGGACGGTTGCTGGTGGTTTTTTATGACGGAAGTCACCTGGTTAAGGTGAAGCCTCAGGCAGACCATTCTTCCTATATGTACTGTACACGGCAAAAAAAATCCTGTTAAATTCACAGTAAAAAGGCATACTTTTGAATAAATTGTGTATATATAAATATATTATCTACCAAAATCAGCTTTTTGTCTTAGAATTTACTGATAACCTCCTTAATAATACAGGTGGTACAATAGAAAGCCACATGATGAATCAGAGTAAGTAACTAAATACTAGTGCTGTCAAACGATTTATCGCGATTAATCGCATCCAAAATAAAGGTTTTTGTTTACACAATATAAGTGTGTATACTGTGTATATTTATTATGTATATATAAATACAAACACATGCATGAATATATTTAAGAAAAATATGTTATGTATATATAATATATTTATTAAGGAAGACAATATATAAATGGATATACATGTAAATCCTTTCAAAATATATACTGGTGGGTGTATGTATATAAACATAATAAATATACACAGTACACACATATATATTATGTAAACAAAAACTTTTATTTTGGATGCGATTAATTGCGATTAATCGTTTGACAGCACTAATAAATACATAACTAATATATGTAAACTATGCAATAAACACTGACTACATAACATAAAATGTAACAAAAATACTATAAGGTACATTACTAATAACAAAAATGAGAAGAAACTATTTATGTACATTGTACTCTTATATGATGTCACATTCTTTTACGGTTTTTCACAATAATTTAAATAGTAATTTACAGTTTTTAACTTGCAATAAACATCAGTTCGACAGTATTTTACTGTAAAATTACATATAATGTGATGTTCAACCATTTACAGTTTTTACTGTGTATGGTAACTTGCATTTAACCAATTAGCAGCCATTGACATTATAAAAGAATATGACCAGTTATCAGTTCGGTTCTAACTTCCTCTGTTTCTCTTTTATTTTGCTCCTAGGTGTTTGATCTTGTGGCGTCCTGTTCACCGTTGCGTTGTGTAAACCTCACCCTTGAGTTTGAGCCCATCCACAAAGATCAGTCCATCTTAGTGTCTCGTCACTCTGTTAAAGACTATGTTCTCTTCGCCTACAGGTTATCAGTACATTACAACACACATAAACGCATGCACATTTAGATTAATTAATCACCACAGTACTTTGTTCTTAAATAACAATTGCGCTCTCCCATAATAATAGAGTACATATCCAATTTCCAGCCATGTGTGAAAACAATGCCACTGTTCTCGGACTGATTTATAATGTCTGGTCACACAATGTATTATTTAAGAGTCTGCTTCTCACCCAACACTAATGTGTATGTGTGTGTGTTTGCACTACTGGTTACTTGTGTCGATGGTTTCGTGTAACGCTGTAGTAAAAAAAAAGGGGAAAAAATGTGTAAAGGTTTCCCAGAAGCTGTTTATCTTTCTCGTATTTCATTACATGATTAAAAAGCATGGATTAATCAGGATAGATGATTGAAAGGAGTAATGAACCTTTGCTCTTAATGTGATTAAGCTGGAAGCATCACATGCATGCACATACACGCAACTGGGTTGACTAGCAATATGAAACAGTCTGAATTTGTTATTAAAATAACAGTTATCAGAGCTATGGAAACATGAAGCATTCATATGAGGAATAACGGTCAGAATATGGCCCTTGTTGAGTGCCAGTTCCCTTTTTTATCTCTCTCCCTAATGATTTCCTGTGTCCTCTCTAGTCTCTGTTAAAAAACCCAAAATGAGTCAAATACTTTGTGATAAAAGAGTTCATTGTACTGTGGAAAACATACTGTCAAGAACCCCAAACTTCTTCCCTAGTTCACCTATTACTCAAACTAAGATGCAAATGTTTTTTTTATACTTCAGCAGCTTTCTGACCACAGATAGATGAATACATGCAAACAAAATGCCTACATTTACACATCAACGACTTCTGTTGAGAGTTCAAAAAGTGAACTGCTATTATTATAGATGCTATTATTAAACATCAGAAGAAGTATGATAAGAGAAAGATATGGGAAAGTGTGTGTTTGTGCTGTTTACATTTGCATGTAGCACCTGCTGCTTTGCATGGCCTTCTAAGGATCCAAGTGTTAGGAAAGAGCAGCTGAAATGTATTTCTAACAATGTCCCTGATCATTTCAATCTGAACTTGTTTCTGTGGCACATTTCATTATTTAGTGAATATGCCATATTGTTACAGAGGCTTTGATTAAGAGGATGTTATTAAAGGATGGGACAGTTAAAACCCTTTTTTGACTTGACAGCAAACACGCAACCTGTGAGTAATCGAAGCGCAGCACTGTTACTCATGTCACATGCATAAAAATCATGAAAATATATACAGTACACTACTGTTCAAACCGTTTGAGGTTGGTAAGATTTAAAAAATATTTTTTAAGAAATCTCTTTCGCGCACCAATATTGCAGTTATTTGATAAAAAATTACAGTAAAAATAGTAAATATTATTACAATTTAAAATGATGGTTTTCTATTTTGATATATTGTAAAATGTAATTTATTCTTGTGGTGGCAAAGCTGAATTTTCAGCATCATTACGCCAGTCTTTATTTTGTGGAAACTGATCATTTTTTTAGGATCCTTTGATGAATCAAAATTTAAAAAGAAGACCATTTGTATTAAATAAATAATCTTTTAACATTATAAATGTCTTTGCTGTCATGATCAATTTGATCAATTTAATGCATCTTTGCTGAGCCTTAACTTCTTTCAAATAATAAAAGAGTTATTTAAAAAACTACTTTACGACTGGTTAAAAAATATTTGAACAAACCTTACATGTGAAGCCTTACTTTGATGCAATTTCTTGTTTCTTTCTTGCTTCTCATTTGCAGGGATGGAGGAGAAGCAGCAATATTCAATGCTAAAGGTGGAGTTGTGTCAGTCACATTGAAAGCTCAGCACCCTGCAGCATCTATACAGGCTGTAGAGATCAGCTCTCAGTATTTACTGCTCTTCTGCAGGTAATGTAAAGAATAACTCACCCAAACCTGAAAATGACTGTGATGCAACCCTAAATTTGTATTATCCATTATATCTGTCTCTTTGGGTTTTTACAGATACCCCTATAAAAGACAGAGTGAAATCATTCACATTGAACTCTTCAGCACAGCATCTTTCCAGTACCTGCGCTCTATCTTGGGTTGCAGTCAGGACTACATTTCCCAGGTCACCATTGCAGGTGGCGGATCCCACATTGTGGCCTTTTGCCCCACCCCTCACAGCGCCACCACAGAGATTATTATCTGGAACCTTGAGACTGAAGATCATAAACACATCGCACGGTTTCCTGGCCTGCTGGCTCATGGTATGTCAATAAACCTGTTAAGTATTATTGTCTCCAGCACTGAACACCATTATGACTCTTTTGTCAAAACAAACACACATTGTTTGAGTCCAGTCCCATTTATATATAATGGTAGCATTTGTTATAGTGCCTGTAATTTATACAGCTAAATAAATGATACATTAAAAAATCATTACTAAAATAATTGTGTCCAGACCAGTCATTTTAATATTGTTGATATACTACAATAGTGTCGTTATAAATTTAGAATAGTTTTTTTTCCTAGTGTTTTTTATTCATCTATATTGTTTTCAGTAATTGTTATTTATTTGTTTTAGTTTAGTACTTTAAAATGAAAAGAAACGTTGTTTGACAGCTATTTTTATTTTTGTATGTATTTATTTATTTTTTTTTATAGTTTTAGTTAACTATGATAACCCTGATCCAGGCATGCAGTAAAAGCTTTTCATTGATCACTGAGAAAGATGAGACAAACAAACTTGAAAATAAACACCCGTGAGGAAAATTCATTATCATGTAAATAATGTCATAATGCAAAAAAATCAAAATGGTCTATATATATTTTTGGTTTATATATTTTTTTCTATTTTATTTCCTCAACAGCTGTATTTGTATGTATGTGTCAACATGGTTCTTCTTCACCATGTTGCAGGTGTGTGTTCGGATCTGTGGTACTGCGTGGGTTTCTGTCCCGGGGAGCGATTCTTACGCATGTGGAACCTGGGATCCAGAATAAATGACCAAACACTCACATATAACGTGCACAAAGTACACAGCGATGGCACAGCTGAGATTGTAACCATGCAGCGATATCCAAGGTACAAAGTCCTCTGAACAGCTGGCATACATATGGCCACTCTATGTGCAGTTTATAACTGTAAACACAACAAGTCTGCACGAGATAATGCACCAGAATATTTATAGCCTTTTTCTGTGCATAATGTAACTATAATAGCCTCAGTTACTGCAATTGTTCCACAGACACCACCTAGTAAAGTTTTACCATGGCAGTGGTAAATGAACTGAATATGTATAGGTTTATTAATCAGTACATTTGTTCTAATCTTATACATTTTAACTAAATGAATATTTCTTGTTCCACAGCTAGAAATTTTTGGAACCATGTTCATATTTTTAACTGAAGAATTAAATTATTTTCACACAATTAACAGATTTATGCTTATTCTAAACTATTTCAATAAATGCATTTTGAAAATGATTATTTACGTAAACTCAAATAGATGCAAGGTTAATAATAAACTTTGCCATGATTTTTTGAGTTACCCGTTTCATTTATGTACAAATATTGATGACAAATATTCATCACATTAAGTTTCTTAGTTTATGTTAAAACTGTGTTATCCAAATGAATTCAAATGCATGAATCTAAAGTTTTTTTATACCCAAAAGCCATGAATTTAATCAACTATGTCTGTCACTGTTATATGTACAAAAAGAAAGCTATTTTTGGTGGAAAGTTTTAAAAATTCCCTCTGAATCAGGTATGTAGTGTGTCAAAGCACCCGTCCCGGGACTGTGAGAATCTGGAATGTGGCGCGGACGCGATTCAAGGGCCGTCCTGTGCAGGTGGAGCATGGCCTGTTCTCCAGTTCAGACATCGCTCTTGTACGAGACCTGAAACTCTATATACTGTCTGACCGCAGAACCGCCAACTTCTCCGATACACCTACATCTGTCTACCAGGTACTTCTGTGCACCGCACAGACTATAGGTATTATACGGGACCCATATTTATGCTGGTCTGAAACCCCTGTCCTGAGATCTGTCACCTGAAACTGAAGCTGATTGTATAGTTGATTGACATTTGAGTATAGTTGTTTATGCTTATCAACCATGCTCACACTTGCATCAAGTCCATTGTGACGAGAGGGGCGGGGCCGAGAGCCGTGGGAACGGAACGAAGCCGGTGGAGTAAATGCTAATGCACGACACCTGCGCCACTCACCGGTCTCGAGTCCCACGGAGGAGCTCCGGAAGGATAAAAGGAGGAGTGACGACAGTGTTGGAGGAGAGAGAATCCAGGTCTGGTCCTCTCTCCTCCAACACTGGCGTCACTCCTCCTTTTATTCCTTCCGGAAGCCTCATTACTCACCGGCCTCGTTCGTTCCCACGGGCTCTCGGCCCCGCCCATCCTTGTTCACATCCTCTTCAGCAATGTCTCAATTAATTAAAAACAAGGCTTCGCTCACTTTTGTGTGCTCATGAGATGCCTCGTCACAAGGAGAAGGACCATTGTGTTGTTCAAATACAGTTAACACTAAAAGAGATCATTAGCTATTAATGATCAGTGTCATTTTTCAGTAAACCAATCAAATCAGTAAAATGTAAATAAATAAATAAATACATAAAAAGGGGGGGCAAATAACCAACAATGAGAAAGCAGTGTTATTTTAAAACATAAGTATTGTTAATATTTGGATTAGCTTTTATTTTTATATATTTTTGTTTTTATTCTTATTTTTTTTAATATTTCAATTTGGCATTATTTTTATTTCAGTTTTAGTACTTTTATTACATAAACCTAAAAAACGTTTTTACTCATCTATTAATTACACTTTATACCATTTAACAAAACCAATTTTTAATAGTTTTAGTTAAAAATAACAACATAGAAGTAAAGATTTAAGTTATGACCTGCAAAACTCTGTACTTAAGAGTTATATATGACATTTTACTGCCCTGCAAACTGTTTCCTGTTGCACTTTGTTTCTGTAGACACTGCTGGTGTATGACCTTCTTAAAAAGAGCTACATTAAGAAACAGACTGGACTGTTCATCGTGCCCTGTCCTCGACAAGACTATCGGCTCTTAGATGGTGAAATACTGCTGGGCCTTTCAGAAACACGGTAAGAGCTCACTTCCTCATTCAGCAGAAACAGAAAATTACTATATTGCTTAGTCTAGATTGAGTCATTTTCATGAGGTTGCATGGATATGGCATGTAGGGATCATCTGATATTGTGGGATCTGGACTCTGGCTACATTAAAGGACGTATCAAGACGTCCTACAAAGAAACCCTACTCTCCAGCATGGACAGAGATTCCCAAATTATGTCCTCAAAAGAAAAGACAGGTATTAAAATGTAAATGATACTTGACTTTACCATTGCATTTATACAACGTCTCAGTCCCACGTAGATTTTCATACCATATTCAACATAAAAAAAACAACAATCCTAAATCTAAACTTGTTTCATAGGTCTAGTAATGCCATGGGACAGGCGCACCGAAACCCAGACGGCAAAAAGGAGGCGACAGGACCGTGAGGTGAAGAGAGAAAAAGATGAACAGCAGCGGCTCGAAAAAGAGAAATTCAACTCTGTAGACCAGTATCTTCTCAGCGGTGATGAGCGGGTAGAAAGACAGTTGACCAATAAACAAAACCACTACTCTTTCCTGAATTATGAAATAATAAACCATATGTGATCTACATGGTTGTGAATTGAACTGAAATGCCATCTTTGAATCTCTCTCACTTTTCTCTGTGTATCACTTAGGTGGTAATATGCTCATATTTTGCCCATCATCTCAACGTCTTCAGTGTGGTTTCTGAGGAGCATCTGCACACCCTGGAGGACCGCTGGTCCCATTTGAGCCTCCGTACTGCCGCGATCACTCACACTGGAGGGTACTTGGTGGTCTCCAACTACAGTGAGGCCCAGCATGCTCCATACCTCACCGTTTGGGACACACAGCAGGGCAGAGTATGCATTTTTTTCAGTCATGTTATTATTAATCAAAAGAAGTGGGCACGTTGCTCACTCCAGGCCCAACAGTTAAATCTTTACATTTAATAAGTATTTGCTTTAAGATAATTCATCTTAATCCAACTTCTTTGTATATTCTGTAAGATGAATGTTCCTTATATATGTAAAGGTGCGAAAGAGATTGAAAAATGAACCTGGAATCTGTTGCATTGCAATAAGCAACGATGCCTGCAGAGTGGTTTTCGGCATTGCAGGATTCAACAAGTATGTGCCACCCCAGTTGCAATGTTCAAAACCTGTTCACTTATATCATAGCTTTTTTTAATATACACTATAGGTCAAAAGTTTGGAATTATTAATAAAAATAATATAATAGTTATTTGAATGTTTAATGTTTTTAAAAAAGTCATCAAAAGTTCACCAAGGCTGGTTTTAATTGATCACAAATACAGTAAAACTGTAAAACTGTAATATTGTGAAATATTATTTCAATTTAAAGAACTGTTTTCTATTTTAATATATTTTAAAATGACAACGTGTCAAATCTTAATCATTCCAAACTTTTGACCAGTAGTGTGCATAGATATGTATGTATATTTCAATTTTTATATACATGTAGCTCTTAAGAACATGGGTTATTGTTGCATTTATCTTAAAACATTATTTAATTTTTTTTTTCTTTTTCTGAAACTCAGGTTAAAAGTATGGGAGCCGTTCCGAAGGAAACATAAAACCATCTCTGGCTACGGAAGTTTAAATCTTAACTGGTCCAGCTTGCTCTTTATCACTGAAGGACAATCCAAGGCTATTTTATTATCAGGTACAGCAGGCCTTTGCTCATACTTGTGTTGACTTGTTCTAGATGATATCAGTTTAATCTAAATCAAGATTAAGATTCAGACTTTAGTAATCTTTAAAGTTTAGCATGGGATGTGGAGGTGATGTCTTAGAATGTCTTTGCACCTTCACAGTAAGATTAATCATTTTTTGTGTTCGGGTCTGAGATACTAAAATGAGATAAAAATGTATACGGGATGCATCGTTCAATCCTTTGAATTGTTTGTTGAACAGAAGCAGTGAGCATGTGGGACCTGGACAATGGTACGATGTTGTCTGTCTTCACACCTGACTCTAAGATCCAGACCATCTCTCTGCATGGACCTGACAACAGCACACTGCTTTTGGGCTTTAGTGACATGTCTACTCTAATATCCATGACGGTCAGCAAACAAGATGCACACACAAAATCCAGCACTGCTTGTGGAAAAGACCTGTTTGGGGAATCCAGCAGTAGTGAAGATGAGGAAGATGAAGAAACAAACAAGAACTGATAGGAAGAGCACTGGATGTGTACTGTATAATATAGGAATTCGGTCAGAATGGAAATAAAGGCCTTTAAGATCGCTTACATTCACTTTGTCTTGAAGGATTCAAGAGATAATTTGTACACTGGAAATGCGAAAGCATGTGACTTCTATCTTCAAGTCTAAGATGAGAAATGCAACGCATTACGATCAGCATTTCTAGTGCTTGTTTTTCCACATACTATGAAATTACCAGAACTTCCCTGCCTTACCCTGGGAGTCATGCGATCCAGAGGTTATGATAAAACAAATCTCAGCAAGCATGTGTTGTCATGTTACATGATTTCAATGTATTTTCCTAGACTTCAGATATATGTAGGCCTATATTTAGAGTAAAAGATCTAATCGCATGTGTGAGAACTTTGACAGTTGGGTGTATTGAGACATGCTTAAACAGATTCTCGTTCTGTAACTGTCATGCACGGTGACTGGTGTCAAATTTTCACTTCCTGCATTTGTCACATGATAGATGAGCAAAATATCAACAACTTCCTGCTTAGTTTAATTTGTAAAGAGTTTTTAGCAACTGCACTTGCATTACCAAGGCAAATAAAAATTAACTGATGCCATTTGTTGTTTTCTTTTGTATTTATTTATTATTCTGTCTTTATTTATAGGAAAGTATGTATGACTAAGAGAGGGGTGTGAATCAGCACATGGCCCATTTTTTTTTGTTAAGGTTGCACTGGCTGATATGACTTGTCCTAGACAAGTATGACACCTAGAAATATAATGCAATCTTCTGACATTGTAGAAGATGCTATTTGCTGTCAGCCATGATTTATTTATTCTGCAAAACAAAAATATCCAGTAAAATGAGGTAGCCTAAAGATTTGATCTCAACATGGTGGCCCAGTTTAAGTAGCCCTTCCATGTACAATAAAACCGCTTTTATTCATAGTAATATTTCATGGGAATGTCTATCAATCATTTTTTTCTTAAGTGCATGATATGTAAACGTTTTAATGAGGGGATAGCGATATAATGAAACAACGAATCTAAGTATGAAAACTTGTAAACAAGATTATTCTAACATCTGTTAATTTTCGCTTTCTATAAATTTAACTCGATCACTGTATTGAGTTTCTGGGACGCTGAATGCCTCAGTTGTGATTGGACAAAAACTCAAAACGAGTGTTGAAAGATTGACTTCCTTCACTTTATCAGTGGTTTCGTTTCAGGCGAGTAAGTGCAGTGTGCGGTGTGCGACAGGCTTTCTACACCAGATAGAGCACACAATCCAGCGAGTTTTTGTGTCAGGTACATCGCAATAAGGGCGAAAATGAAATACGGATTATTATTGCTCGCGCTTTGCATTGCTGCAACAGGTAAAGCAGATTATTTCATTGCATTACTCGATTTGAAATATGCATTTACCGTGTGTTCACCATTAGTTAAATACTGTGGTAGTTATGTACTTTGACACACAATAGTATTGAAAGATCGAATTGCATTGTACTGTAAGGAACTTGACAGAATACTACATTATTGTACTATGGCCAAAAAAGGTGCAAACCAATAAAAAAACCTTTTTTCAGCAATAAGGAAGTAGGCTAGTTGTGTTCCAACATATAACTGTAAGCTAAAATCACATTTAAAATCTGACCCCAGGTTTTACTCAAGAGAACGATTTTGATTTAAAAAGACAGGAAAGAGATTTTTTTTTATTTTTAATTTGGCATACTTTTCGCAAAACACTGTAGTTTCGATTCTATGTTAGAATTGAATAGCTAAGTCCATACGCTGGTAAAACAAAACCTAAGGTCAAAATTAAAAAAAATACGTTTCAGTTATATATAGGTCCACAACCACTTCCTTATTGCAAAAACCACTCAGTTTTATCGCACCTTTTCGGACACATGTAAATTTCACATTCATAGATGCAAGTTTACAAAAGGCAAACCTCTTTTTATGGTGCTTGAAAAAGAGATTCAAATGTTTGTAGATGTGATGTCAAAATCTAAAAATAGTAAAGCAATTAAAACGATTAATATATGCTCCTCCTTTAACATTTTCACATAATGTTAAAAAAAACAATAATAATAATAAATGGTGCTGACCTGCAAAGTATATTTTCTGTATTAAAATTGGCATTGTAACATCCAATGGACATGTAAATATATGTGTAATATGTATTTGTCTGTAAACTGATGCTTATGTTACACTGTAAAAAATGACCGTGAATTTAACGGTAAAAGACTGTATAAATGCTACAGTAAAAACCTGTGAAATGGTTAATGGTAAATTCCCCTACTATATACGGTGAAAAACTGTATTGGACATTACATGTATTGGACATAGATTTTACGATAGTATACCGTTTTTGTAAGTGAAAAATACCTTATAATTTACAGTGAATAACCGTAAATGGACATTCCCAGAATTCCCTGCATTACATCTCAAATTTGATGTTTTTTTGTTGCAATAACTGTTTCTTCTTAGTTTTTTTTCTTAATCATTTGGTATATTAGGTTGTGTGTGTTACCCCTCATGTGTTAACTGAATGTTTTATTGCATTATTTCCGTTTCAGTGCTGTTTACCATGATGGTTTTATGTTTGTGTGAGTGACACGGTGCACCTTCATTCATATGTTATAGTAGTTAAAAAGCGGCTTGTGATGGGCCTTTGGTGCTCATGGACTTTCTCAATCCCACCCCTGCATTTGGTGGTTAACAGTGTATACAAAGTACAAAACAGATTGTCGTACTTCAATAGGTTGGTAGTCACATTATATCAGTTAAAATGACATTGTGAGTATTTACTGTAAATTTACGTTACAGACCATAAACATACCTAAACTTGCCGACCTATGTATTTTTTACGGAAAATTTCCGGTAAGCCCCCACAGCTGCCCTGGTTTTTTACAACGTAATTCTACGCGCGAATTGTTTTATTACAGTTGTGTATCTCCTCTTTTTTTTCTTTTTTCCCTATGTTTTTCTTTCTTTTCCTGTCCTTCTTTCTTGTTTGAGGCATGTGAAATGTTTTTGTTATATAGTTAGATATGGCACTGTACATGCTACTTGTTGACAATAAAGCATTATAAAAAAAAAATAAAAAAAACCCTTTCGGACACCGTAGCCATACTTACTTATCATCGTTCCTCACAGCTCATGCAATTCAGTACTCTTTTCACACTATTGTATTTTTTTCATTTTTTGTATATTTTTCTGCTTACTTCTCTTAATACCGATCTTAAAACGGACCATTAGTGCAGTTCAGTCCTCAGGAAGCTACACAGGCGTACATTTTGTCAACAACAACAACAAAGAGAGTGTCAGACCTGGTCACAACTTCATTTGTTTTCTGCGGCTAATCAACGATCGACATCACCGTGAATCGGCAGAATGAGTATCACATTTCCCGGTGGGACATGTTTGAGTGTTGACACTACCTTGTTACAGCCTCGGCTAGGGCAGGAAGTGAATGCATGTAAATGCACTCATGTCAAACAGATGACGCTCTGTGTATAGAATGTATTTATCTTTTTTTTTCCCACAATTTTTCTACCTAGCTAAAATGATTTTCATAAAGGTACTTATGTTTTTTTTTTTTTTTTTTTTTAAATATGAAAATTGTTCTCATGGAGATGTCACTTTAAGTTCTGTCAGATTTACTCCCATTTTGGGAAAAATGTCTCACAGCCTGTAACCTGCCTCCTTCTCAGTCTTCACTTCAGGTGAATATAGTTCAGAATTATATCTGGCGCGTTGACCCCCCAACAATCCGCCCACAATCCGAAATACAACAACCCACAAATCCGAATACAACAACCCACAATCCGAATACAACAACCCCCAGCCCTAACACAACAACCCACAATCCGAATACCACAACCTTCCAGCCAAACACCACAGTTACCACTCTAAATCCATCCTCCAACACCGACCTTCACTCCACCACATGTTGCGGTGGTCATTCTATATTTTTTAGTTATAATGATGTGCCCCAATGTAATGTAGCTCTACTGGTTTAAATTGCTATATCATGTGGTATTCTCTGTTACCCCTCACCAGCAGTTATAGAGTGTTTTCCTGTTGGGAGTGGGACAGATGACTACAGCCATATATTAATTGCTGCTGCATATATCTCTAAGCACAACTTTGGGAGTCCTTCACACTGCCTACTGCATTATTTTTTCATATTACATATAAATATCCTTTATTCTGAAACATTACCGCGTCTCAAGGTCTAACCTGGCACATTCTTGTTGCAGCAAAACAAACCACTGTGCAGTGGAGATTGTCTCGGAAAAAGCCTCCTACATCGGTATACCCTTGGCATTCAATGCAAGTCTCCATGTTCTTACACTGAAGTTAACAGGATAAGGCTTATGATTTATCATGGTCGTTATCGTAACATACATTCATTACTTAAAATGACATGCTTCAAATGTGCTAACTGGCAACAAAAGATTTCATAACACAACCCTTTTTTTTTATCTAGAAGATTTTCAAAGTTTTGCATTCAAATTAGCCAGTTATCTTTTTTTGGCAAAAAAGTTCATGCGTCTTTCAGTACGACCTGAGTTTGTGTGGTTTAAAAAGCAGGAACTTTGAGGCACTTGAGGAGGAGACTTGTTAACTTATGTCTGATAGAAACCTGAGCTACCTCCCAGCAGCATTTTATCAAATAAATCCTACAGGGAGGTGCCAGGTGTTCTCAGCAGTTTGACTGTGGTAAGGTGGCCAACCTCAGTATGCTGCAGTTCTATAGATAATACTTGCTACTCATTAAGGGTCAGGTTTATTGATTAAGTTGTTGTGTACAATATTAAGGTTATTTTTGTCATTGTGTAGCAGACATATTTGTATGCTAATTTGTTCTGGTTTTCAAACATGTATTTGTTTTGTAATGTATGCGATGGTTTTGGAATACATTATGGTTCTTATTCTATTGTGTTTGTGTATTTCAGTTTACATTCTAATAATCTTTTCTTCTGACTTTCCAGAATGAGACGATAAAAAAGGTCTATGTGGAGTATGTGGATTACGACTTGACCTATGCCTTCAAAACAGGAGGTAAATTTCCTGCCGTATATGACTAGTACCATTTGCCTTGTAAAACACCTACAACAACACACATCCTCAATTTTCTTCAATTTATTCCCAAAGCTTTTTTTATCTGTATAGTTAAATAAAGAGTGTATCTAAATAAAGAATAATCTACTGAAGACAGAATTCTTAGGACAGACAGAAAATCCTTTCAAAAAGATATAAATTGCCAAGCCTAAACACTAGGCCATGTGGGTCAACCAGTTTGGCAACAATAAATGTCACATTGTGCCGAGGAAGAATGAGGAAGTATAAGTGTCATTTTGGTTACAGTAATAAAACGTCTTTCCCTCACTTCATTTTGAATTAAAAAATGACAAATTCTTTGACCTTGCAGAAAGACTGAGTTGTAGTGGCAGTGTTTGGTTATAATTTTGACTATTATTATCACAATTATGGGATTAAGAAAAGGTAGAGACTTGGTTAATGTTTTAATAATTTTGTGCACATCAATGCCAACACTGAGCCAATTATTTTTATTGTTCTCAACAAAGAGTCAAATGACTACTCAGGGAAGAACGATTCTCTTCAGCTGTTTTCTGTGGAACCGGGTCACTCTTACTCCTGCCAGGCTGAGACGGTGTACATGGGAGATGGTGTTAGTCTGGACTTGACCCATAACAAGTTTCAGGCCTTCGACTTCAAAAACAATGAATTCGGACCACGTAAGTGTAGCGTGATGATGCTTCAATATCTTCAAGCACCCCATCCTTGTAGTGGATGACAGTTATTCTTAAAGTAACCTCTACTTTATGTTACAAGCTACATCAAGTTATGACTCCTTGCCTTTTTATGCACTGTATACCTTATGTCCTACATACTTCATGAAGCTTGTTTACAAATATTGTAGCAAAAGTGTCATGGCAATGCAAAAGAGCTGGTTAGACCAGCCAGAGGACTCTAAACTAAGATGATGTCTTGCCTGTCATAAAGTCCAAAGGCCATCTAACATATTTTTTTTACTAATGTGGATCTTATTTCCTGCATGCTTTTTTAAAATGAAAGTCTGCTACTTTTTCATGTAACTCATATTAGTTTTTTATTATTATTATTTGACATGATTTGTTAGCTTTAATTGTCATGCAAATTAAAATATTACCTACAACACAACTGAAAATGAGCAGTTGTTACTGACCACCTGCATATAAGTATTATGTATATCTGTTGTGTATCTATTCAATTATTGCAATTTAAGGTTGGAATACACTGCACAACTTTTGCCCCATTTTGCAGTCTGGACAAATCAACGCTAGCTGCCGAAAGTCACGGCCAGTATGTGGGATTTGGACAGATTTCACAGAAATACATGCAGTTTATGATGGCACATGCTTACAATTCCATCCAGTTCGGAGGATATCAAACATGTTTCATATTTTGAGCTAATTTTAGAACACAAATGCTGTGTCCAAAATTGAATAGTGTATACTAGATCCTACATTTGGTTTAAAACTTGCTTTGTGACCATTTAGACAAACTACATCCGCCATGTTGTCGCTGTCATGTGTCCTATTACATTGTCGTTTGCATTGCTACACTGCCATTCACAAATCCACTTCTGTGGCCTAATGCGCTAGTACAGTGTCCATCAGATGCCCTTTCTCCAATCTCACCATACTTATAGTTCATCATGTACTTTTGCAATACGTTTTATGAATATCTCTCTGGTTTAATTTTGAAAATACCACTCGGCTCACATACTGTTTTTCACCTACTATATTGTCATGGAGTGTGGCTATTCTACATAGGGATATTGTTTTCATTTGTCATGTATCTCCAAGCAATGACACACATTTCTGTGTGAGTTTGTTGTGTTCAGAACGACTTGTAAGTCCTCGGTTGTTTAGTGCATGATGGCCATTTTTTCCTCTGTAAGCATTTACAAAGTCAGTAAGCATATGATGCCTAGTGTTTTAAAATCTGTTCAGATTTGAAAAGTCGTGTAGTGTATACCAGCTTTAAATTTTTTCAACTACAATACTGACTTCATTTGCATTTCTTACAATGAGATACAGGTTCATTGTGCTCTGTTTGTGTTTGTACAACAGCTGAAGTATGCAAGGCTGATCAACGTGACTACCGTGTTGCCATCGTCGTGGGCATAATCCTCATCATACTCATCGTCATTGTAGTCATTGCTTACCTCATCAGCAGGAAACGGAGGAGTAATGGGTACCAGTCACTATAGAGGCCTACAAGTCGTGATTTATGAGAATACCAGTAATTCCAGTTTACAGGAATCTTAATGCTGTTATGTATGTCTTAAGTGAATGTTACTTATGTATACTGATGAACATGGATGGCCTAGGATCTGTTCAAACAATGTTTACTATGCAGGGACAGTATGCCACATCCTAACACAAGTTGAAGTTGCCATCACATGTTCTGCATCATAATAGAACCAGACAAACAATTGGCTTAGTACATGCCTTATTTAGCCTGCATTTGTATACTAATTACCTTTTTTAAAGAACCTATCCTTATACTGACATTACAGACGGATGTGCATACTCTACTGTTGATCCATCTTAAGTGTAAGTGCTCTTCACTATCTGGCACACATCTAATGCATTTTCTGTGATAGGCTGATAAGCCATTGTTAATCTGATAAATATGTCCAGTACTTTATTCTTTCCAAAGGGGCCTTAAAACCTATACAAGGGAATTCAGTTGCTTACATTGTGTAATTAATAGTAGAAAGGGTTTTAAAAGCAGTTGTGTCCTATAGTATTCATTCTGTTGTGCGTGTTTTTTTCCTGTCTTTTTTTTTTTAAACCTGAAGAGCTTTACTATACTGTATTGTGATCTTAAGCTGCATTTATGCACTGAATATTGGGCGTAATGTGTAATTTTGGTTACAAATAAAAAAATAATTTGTTCAAAAATCAGTGATTACGATTATTTTATATTTAATATACAGCATTAAATAGAAAATATAGTAAACAAGGCATTATCATGGGGACTGCCCCTTCTTCCCTTTCCACCATCGCGATCTTTGTAAACTTTTGGTTTTCCTGTTGTCTTTCTCACCTTGCACAGCGTTGTTTTGTTATGTGAAAAGCAGTTCACTTGCATTAAATAAATTAATGCGCCCTTATTTCAATACTCCTTGGGACTAAATTGGCCCACTTTCTAGTATATAAAAGTATTCTTTATGTATAACAGTAGTAAACTTTGAGTATACAACTAGTTTACATCAAAATGTTTAGTTTGTACTGCAACTATACTAAAAGTTAACTTCTAGGTATACTGATAGTTTACTAATTAAATACATGTAGTAGCATTTTTAGTACACTTTGAAGTATAGTCTCAGTAACTACTAGTTTAGTAGTTTTATACTGCAAGTATATTCGTAAGTTTTCTTTAAGTGAACTTTATTATATTTTAAGTATACTACTATGTCCCTATTTAGTATTAATTTGTATATATTTTGTTACATGAATATCTGAACATACAAACATCAAAAGAAATAACAGGGTATCTGCTTGCAAATAAAAACATTTTATTCTAGCTACATGCATTCTTTTTTTAAACACTTGCATGTGGATAAGTTTCATAAATAAAAAAAAAAGAAATAAACAACATTTTGAACAAAAAAATGAAAAAAGACTATTAATTGGATTCAGAACGATAATCAAAATGTAGATGATGGAGTCGATCAACACCCCAAAGCTTGACAGTCATTATTACCTCTTCATTGTTCGACATTTTATTCCATAATGTTACAGTTTTGATGCTGTTTTATGTCTGTCTGATCATGTTAGATGAAGCATCTGTTGTTTTGGTTTCTTCTTCACGTGTGTTTTTTGGAAATTCTGTACAGAAGATGTGTACTAGCACCCCTACAGTATAACAATGAAAACACGTATTCTAGGAGCACAATTATAGCTCAAATATATTTAGACTTTTAGTATAAGTCAAGTATACTTAAATGTTATTTTAAGTGTATTTCTGAGAGGTACATAAAGCCCATGTCTGAGAAGTACATAAAAAGTAGGCTAAAAGTATACTTTCCTATTTTTTAAAAGAAGTATACTAATAGCACATTTGAATAAACTTATTTTTCGTAAGGGCGAGTTCACATGAGTTCTGTGCGCTCCTGATAAGAGAAAACCACAAGCTCTATTTTTGTCAGTGTGTTGCATGGAAAGCAAGCAAAAGCAGAAAAGCAATGGATTATAGAAGATCATTTTTATTGATTTCACCTATCAATAAATATAAGTGAAATGTATTAGTACGTAAACTAACTTTTAAGCCATTTATAATCCTATTTAGGCCTATTGTTATGAAGAATTGCTTATTTAAATATGCTTGTTGCTAGAAGCCACATTGTGTGACAGTGGGACTGATAAAGGTCATCTGTACAGTGATGTCACACATGCAGCCACTATCAACCTTATTTTGCAAGTTACAAATCGCCGCGCATGCTTATAAGTTAAAAATGACGTTGTCATATGTTATGAAATTAATTTTGATTTTAAATTAAAATACCATTTGCTAGCATTTATTTACTTATCTATTTACGTCCCTCATTTATTTACTTAGTGCAGAATAAAAGTGAGCAAAGTTTATATTTTGGTTAATAACTTTCTTATAAATAAATAAAACAGACAAATATGCAACACTGATCAAAAGAAAAATACCCCCTAAAATATGTTTTTGATTTTAATAAAAAATTTATGTCTTGAGAGAATCGAATTTACATGTAATCGGTGTTGGTGGGTAACGCATTACAAGTAACGCAAGATACGTAATCAGTTTACTTTTTTCAAGTAACTAGTAAAGTAACGCATTACTTTTTAATTTACAAGAGAATGTCTGAGTTACTTTTTCAAATAATTAACGCAAGTTACTTTTTTTTTCAATTTATTACTGACAGCTCTCCTGCCCCATGTTTGAGAGAAATCATAAGAGGTGACTGTAGTTTTTTCTATCAATAACTTGAATGATGCCTTATTCATCTCACTCCACAAAAAACACAGATTCTTGATTCCTCACGGTGTCTATGACATAAAGGGGAAGTATGGGCTGTTCGACGCGGATGCTGGCTGGTTAGGGTGGACGCAAAACCGCAATAATTAATGTGAACAACACAAATATACGTTTAATGTATTTAATCCCATTCTATTAACCGATTTCTTGGCTTCTGACCTTCGATGATCCAGTTCAACTGTACTAATAAGCAAAAATGACTCTAGACTAACATTTGTGTTTTTTTTATTGCTGAAGTGTGTTTAAATTTCTTCTTCTGCATTCTACTGTGCGGACGTAAATTTACTTTCCCTTCAGCCTGAGGCTTTCATTTTTCACTTTTGGTGTGAAAAGGCTTTTAATATTTGCCAAAAATAGAATGTTTTAATTTTAAAAACACACAAGCAAGCCCTGTCCCGATTTTTAAAAGTAACGCAAAAGTAACGTAACGCATTACTTTCCATAAAAAAGTAACTAAGTAACGTAATTAGTTTTTTTTTTATGGAGTAACGCAATATCGTAATCTTTTAGAAGTAACTTTCCCCAACACTGCATGTAAAAGAGGAGTGGCGCTCGAGAGCTCATGCGTGCGAGGTTGCATCTTTACTTTGGGAACTGCCAGGAAATGTGAAACCAGCGTAGGTCAGGAAAGACACAGTAGTGGACGCAGGGAAAAACAGTTTACATCTGTCAAAAAATAAAGAGAGGAACTGAATACAGCCTTCTTTGTCTCATCTCATTTAGGCTATCAATATATACACCGTAAAGTTGTCTTTCTCTTTCAAAAGCCTTCTATTTTAGTTTACAATTCTGTATGTTTTCTAATGCTTTTATATAGGCTAGCCTACATACAGCTCAGACGTGTACGCTGACATCGCTTTTTGCAAACTTGAAACATGTATTGAGGATAAACGCACTGTAAAACAGACGTCTGTGGTTTCAAGTTAGCCTTTCCAGCTGTAATGTCGAAAGACTGTATGAACACTTCATGCTCCTCCGGGTGGAAGAGGGGCGGACGCATTCCGAAAACCCCACAACGCAGTCTTTTTAAGAGGTTTTGGCCGCAATACAATAACGATTGTTCTCGAACGCATAGCCTACACTGAAGACCAGCAGCAGAAAATGACCAGTAAGATATCTTAAATAATGTGTATTTTATAAACGGGTATTTGTACCAACCGAGCCAGAACTGATGCGAAACTTCTGACGATGTTTTAAATACACAGGCGAAGTTGAACCCGAGGAGCCAGAGGCTTGTGGCGTTGCTCCGGAGGTCGCTGCAGCTGCAGCCCAGAGCGCGAGCGGCTCGGCCGAGGCTGGAACCTTACTGGAAGTCACTTTCCAGAGGAACCCCAGTCAAAAATACAAATACCTGGAGGCAGAACCCAAGATTTTAGGGGTACGCGTGAAGTTGATATCGAAATAAGTTAGTCTCAAACACATCTACTGAGGGATTTGTTTTCGTCTCATCCGCAGGTGACAGAGATCGCGCTGACTGTCTTCTTCGTTGTTTGCAGAATTCCGTTTTATGTAGCACTGTCTGAATTCATTGTAAACAGCTTCATGCTGGCGATTTCATGTGTTGTAAGTGTCCATTTTACATGTTCTTACTGTAATATGTTTGAACTGTACAATACGTACAAATATGTTTGATGATCTTAAACAAGGGTAATTTTGTGAGCTGATTAACATGCATGCATGCATATATATATATATAGGGTGCAACGGTTCTCGTAAAAAATCGACCGACCGTTCTCTCACCCACTGTTTCGGTATGTGCACTAGGACCGCGTTCACCTAAAATCTGACAATGCCTCTGTATTATGGTTTGGTTAGAAGTCATCACGTGTCGCTTTTTGCCCTTCCAGTGTAAAATATTAAAAAGAGCCAGAAGAACATCTGGGTGGTCGCTCATCAACCGAAGAGTGGACCCGCGTCTCAGAAGGACGAGCAAAATATTAAATCTCTGTGAAGTATTGTGCTTGAATGGACAAATTCACACAACAATTATGTCAAAACGCCCGTCTTGGTAAGTATCCTATAGCAAACATAACCGGCTGAACATACTGTATCAGTGCACTGGATCAGTGAATTCTCTTAAAGTGACAGCACTTTCTATTTTATTAATATTAATCATACAGCAACAACAAGGAAAACACTCACCGCTCTTGATTGAATAGCTTTTGTAACATTAATAAAGATTAATCTTTCATTTATACAGTCAAATATGCAATGTTATTTACATTTGATTACTTTATTCAATTCATGTACCTAAAAACTGAAAGCACTGTTTCATTTTTACTTTGTATCTTTGCTCCTATTTTCATTTATTCGTGCTGTTGTCGTGGATACAAACCGAACGCACTGGTGATAAGTTTGAAACATTGCACCCCTAATATAATATATAGATACTTTATATATACTTTAAATATTTAATGTAATTACGTAATAATATGTAATAATGTAGTATTTATTAATTTTATATTTCTGATAATATAAATGTTACAGTATTTCAGCTTTTTTTATTTGGCATTTGTGTAGAGGTCTACAAAAATATCCTTCAATATGACTTTTCACTATGTTTCCTTTAAACAGGGCATTATTTCTGGCAGTGTGGCCATAGCAGCGCAGAAACTTCACCTGCCAACAGTAAGTTGTTAAGAGCCCAGACTACTTACCGTGAGGAATTTTATCATGGTTTATTGTCAATCGTTCCATCCCTAATCTGGACACAGCAAAAACTATGAAATATTATTAAAAATATGTACCATGCATGCTAGTTATGCACTATATGCAGAATGTAGCCCAGGGTTCCTCAAATCTTGCCCTGGAGGCCCAATGCACTGCAGAGTTTTGCTCCAACCCTGATAAAACTCACCTACCTATGATTTTCTAAATATCCTGAAGACATTGATTAGCATGCTAAGGTGTGTTTGATTAGGGTTAGAGCTAAACAGGTGTGCAGGGAAGTGGATCTTGTGGGCCAGATTTGAGGATCCCTGATGTAGCCTATCCAGTGAATTTCTCAGTTCCCACTCTGAATGTATCACTGGAGAGGCACTTAGAAATAAGCATTCCTGAGTGTGTGTTTGTTGTTTTATTTCTCAACAGCTCAAGGCTTGTTTGGGAATGCAGGTGGTCACATGTGTGGCATATACCATCTGTCTTCTGGGATCAGTTGTTGATCCAAATTTATACATCACTGGCTGCTGGCATTACTATTATGACAACGAGACAACACGTGACACATGTACACAATTAGAGGTAAGCAAACCTTTTTAAATAGAAATTTTTAATGTTATAGTGTCACTGTACGCTGTAGCACATGCAATCTCTAGGCTGTATGTATAATTACGACGGCGGACCTCCTGGGGGGTCGGGGGGGAACAGGGTCCTCCCTATCTGAGGGTTGTCCCCCCTAAAAATATGATTAAAAACACGCTGTGTATTGTAAATACCTATGTTTTATACTTTAAATAACTTTGTAAGTAGTAAAACTCGGCTGTCAAGGCTATTTTATTCACTTAAACATTGGATTAAGTGATTATTTTCTCTTTAATACAGATAATGCCAATGTATTTTTAGATGAGCCCGCTCCCTAAGTGTACACTATAACGTTCCTGCTTGGGATAGTAATGCCTCAAGGACAACGCCGCTGTCGCTGCGTGACCACAGCAGCTTGAAGTTGTCTACTTTTTTCATGTCTCCCTGCTCACTAATAGTAGTAATGCTTTTCCTCTGTTGCATACTTTGTCCTTACAAGTACAATTTTAGGCTGTATTATTTGTCCCCTTAATTTGCTCTTAAACTTTGGTTATTGCCCCCCTCACCCCCTCCTATTGTTAGACGAATTTAACCCCTGTATCACTGCCATCCACTAACTATTGTGGAACCCTTGTTAAATATAAGCAAAGATGGCTGTGAAAATAATCTGCATTGTTGATCTTTTTGAAAATCTCATGATAAAATAAATGTTTTTCTCCAGTGCATGTTGGCAACAATTACTGGCACCCCTAGAAATTCTTATGAGTAAAATATCTCTGAAGTATATTCCCATTCATATTTAAAAAAAATTTAGCACACCAGGGTGACTATGAGCATGAAATTGTCCAGCCATGACTTCCTGTTCCACAGGATTAAAAAAGTAGGGAAAACAAAGGCCAAATTCCCTTAATCATCCATCACATGAGTAAAACCAAATAATATAGTTCTGATGTGCAGAACAAGATTGTTGCGCTTCATAAAATAGAAAGTGGCTGTTAAAAAAGAGCTAAAGCATCAAAAATCCCCATTTCCATCATCAGGGCAATAATTAAGAATTTCCAATTAACAGAAAATGTTACAAATCTGCATGGGAGAGGACGTGTGTCTATATCGTCCTATGTTGAGGAGGAGAGTTTGAGTGGCCAAAGAATCTCCATGGATCACAGCTGGAGAATTGCAGAGATTAGTTGAGTTTTAGGTCAGAAAGCCTATTAAAAAAATAAATCAAACACCCCCTACTGTTCGGGAGGGTTTCAAGAAAACTTCTCCTCGCTCATCCAAAAACACACTCCTCCAGCATATTCAGTTGTCAGACACAACTGGAACTATTCGGTACCCGTAGGTTTCGTTTTATTATTTATTTTCGACAAAACTATATATAAATATACCCAATGCATGTATATGATAGATGGGTTTAGTACAAACAGGGATGAAAAAAGTACCCCATTACCCACGGTTAAATATACTGCTGGATCTTTATTGTTGTGGGCCTATTTTTCTGTTGGATGTCCTGGACATCTTGTTCAGATACATGACATCATGGATTCTATCAAATACCAACAGATAAAAATCTAAACCTGACTGCCTCTGTTTGAAATCTTATAATGGGCCGTGGTTGGGTCTTCCATCAGGACAATGATCCAAAACGAACATCAAAATCAACACAAAAATGTGACACTGAGCACAGAATGAAGCTTCTGCCATGGCCGTCCCCGGTCCTCTGACCTGAATCCTATAGAAAATTAGTGAGGTGAACTGAAGAGAAGAAGCACCATCATAAAGCAGTGAATCTGAATGATCTGGAGAGATTCTGTATGAAAGAATGGTCTCTGATCTCCTGTCAGATGCTCTCTAAACTCTTCAGGCATTATAGGAGAAAACACAGAGCTGTTATCTTGGGAACGGATGGTGCAATAATTGGGTGCCGTTAATTGTGGTCAATGTGTATTAGAGAAAAATATTTATTTCATAATGATATTTCCCTCCATTTTAAATTATTATTATCCAATGAAAGTTTAGATTTTTGTGAATTTTTGAATGAAAGATCAAAAGGATAAACAATGCAGATTTATTTTCACAGCAGCCTTTGCTCATATTTACCAAGAGTGCCAATAGTGGAGGGCACTGTGTGTGGTTTTGCGTGTTGTGTATACTGTATATACACAGCAGCAAGTGAACAGTCAGTTCTTGAATTTCATGTATTGGAATCAGGAATAATGGGCAAATGAAAAGATCTGAGCGACATAGACAAGTGCCAAATATTGATGGTTAGACAAATGGGTCAGAGCATCTCCAAAACGGCAATTCTTGTGGGGTGTTCCCGGTATTTAGTGGTTACCTACCAAAAGTTGTGCTAGGAAAGACAACCGGTAAACCAACTTCAGGATTAAAAATGCCCAAGGCCCCATTGTAGATAGGGAGTAAAAGCTAGCCTGTCTGGTCCGATATCACAGGAGAGCTATTGTAGCTAAAAATGCTGCAAAACTAAAAGCTGGTTGCAGTTTGGTTCGGATGGGCCTGCGTAGCCGGGGTCAGAGTCCCCACGACGCCTGAACTGAACCATAAAGCAATGGAAGAAGGTAGCCTGGTCAAATGAATCATGTTTAGATCAGTTAGATGGCCGGGTACGTGTGCGTTGTTTACCTGGGGAAGAGATGGAAGGAGGATGCACTAGAAGGCGGCAGATTGGTGGACGCATTGGATTGCTCTGGGCAATATTCTGCTGGGAAACCTTGGGTCCTGCATTCATGTGGATGTTACTTTGACAAGTACCAACTACCTAAAGACTGTTGCAGATCACGTACACCCATAGTGTTCCCTGAAGGCAGTGACATCTTTTAGCAGGATAATGCACCCTGACACACTGCAAAAATGGTTTAGGAATGGTTTGAGGAACACAAAGCGTTCAAGGAGTTGCCCTGTTTTCCGAATTCCCAATTGAGCATCTTATGTGCTGGACCAACAAATCCAATCCAAGGAGACCTCACCTTGCAAACGTATAAGTTTTAAAGGATCTGCTGCTAATGTCTTGGTGTCAGACACCACAGGACACGTTCTGAGGTCTTGTGGAGTCCATGCCTTGACGACTCAGAGCTGGTTTGGCAGCACAAGGGGGAATTATATGATATTAGGCAGGTGGTTTTAATGTTGTGGCTGATCAGTGTATATTTATATATTGTTTATCCTCTTTACTTACAGAAGGGACTTCATCTACTGTATGCAGTAGATCAGCTCACGGAGGTGACTCAGATTGTCCTCTCTATCACAATAGCTGCATACTGCTGCAAGGTGATTCCTTGCTGCACTCCCAGATCTCATGTGGTAAGTAACACTCATTTCATATATCTGTCGATGCTGGTGAGCAGTATGAATGATGCACAGTTCTCGACTGTAAACCGTTTCTGTCTTTTTCAGCCTGTCATCGTTATGACGCCACCCACGGCAGTGCAATGAAAGTGGAAGTGTGTGCATCTAAAAACGATAATACTAATAAAACTCAATTTTAGAACACATTATTAAATACTAATACATTATACCATAGTCAAACATATCACTAATATATCTCTATACAAATATTTTGAGCGCATTTAAACATCTTGTCTTTTAACAGTTTTTTAAAAGTCTTTTAACTGCAGATCTACTTCTGTATTAACATAAATGTGTATAATTGCCAGTATGAATTAATATCTCAATCAGCTTTACAATACAACATATAAAGCTTGTAAAAATAGCCTTTTACAGAACATATACTGTATGTTCCAATTCATATACTGAATCCGTTGGTGTATGGACATTATCAATACACAAATTAAAAGTTATTAAAATTGAATAAACAAATGTAACAAACAATAAAAATAAAATAAATAAATCTAGTTACAGTCTTCATACTGTTGTATGTGTTGACAATTTTTTCACCATATTATTTACCTTCTTGGATGGGGTATTCCACCCAAAAATGAAAATTCTGTCTTCATCCTGTTTCTTTCATCAACTCAAAAGATATTATGAAGAATGTTGGGAACCCAACTAAATTGGAGCCCATTGACTTCTATTGTACAATGTAGACCAAAAAATAAAAAGAAACAGCTTGGAACAACATGTTTCAAAACTGGATGACACTGAACATCATACAGGTGTGCGCATTATGACAGAATTCTCATTTTGATGTGGAATATTGCTTTAAGCCAATGTGAAAACATAACAGCAATGCTATTCATGTATCAGTGGCGATATAAAAGTTTTTGCATTGA